>JAHLWY010001633.1:0-17392 GCA_020002185.1 Paraescarpia echinospica
TTGTCACGTTTTCTGTTGTCGATTTTCCAATTTCTTCCCCTCCAATCACCGTCCCTCCTCTCAATCTCCTTTCCTCAGTTTTCTTGCCACTGCTATTCTCCTTCAGTCTTGCAGTATTCTCACCTCTCTCCCTGTCGTCTCTCTCCATTCGACCTGCCTCCTTGCTGATTCCCATCTCCATTCCCTTCACAATATCTGTCAACCTAACTATCTCCTTCTGCAGACACTCCACCTTCCAACACCCAATGCACTGAAAGGTGAATCCTTCCTCCATGGTTTCTGCCCATGACTTCCCACAGCCGGACAATGCAAAATCTACCCAGCTGTGGCGGTGATCGCACACCAAGTGTCGCTTTGCCTTGACTTGCCGCTTGCAAGGCGCCATATCCCGATCAGAATTTATTTAATAATTTAACTAACTTAGTCTTTATAAAGACTGTTTCCTGTGTACTACAGCACACTTTAGGTTACAAATTTCAATTACACAGCCGACTATTTATCCTGACACGAACGCTAACATTACCGGTGGTGACCTAATTTAAATACAATCAATTACGTTACGTTAGGCTGCTTTATTTATTTAGGTTACGCCGCCCGACTATCGCCCTTGCTTAATTTTAACAACAATGCTACCTAATCAAAATATCTAGCAAGTACTGGCTTACACAGATATTATCTTATGTAAGTAGTTTGATGGTTGTTACTTTATCTCCTATATATTCTACCACATAATCAGGTTTGTTAAATCTTGTTTACAACTTATCGAAGGCTAAGCCTAAGTGAGTTACCCTATTATCACTCACTATACTAAGGTGTTCTAAAATACTTTAACTAACTAACTTTAAGCACAACTGCTACTCAATATATGTTTATTGCAACTTTATGAATGATATTAAGGCAAGAATAATACTTATCAATCAGTAATTCCACTTGTTTATCAACTTTTCTGCACCACCAATTTCTACGATCTATCTCCGCCAAATATATCCTCGCACGGGATAACGAGTGTAGGGGAACGAAATATATAGGAGGAAGACGGAGGTAGGACGGACGACATATTTAGGGGGACGACAGAGGTGGGAGGGTCTATGCGATTCTATAACAAATTTGTCTCCTGCCAAACCAGTCTTCTCCCAAATCAATAGACTACAAAGTTATTTATCAGGTGTAACGCACATTTGGGGGACGTCCACAACTACAACATTTATCTCATTAGAAAAAGCGTAACAATTATGAAATAGAACCCCCTACCTCCATTTAAATTAATACTCTAAATTCTCAATACTTTAAAAAATTGTGTGTACGTATATGCAAGACGGTTATGACACAATATGAACGATCACTTTGTGATCACCGTTGCTACGTAGTCTTGATCTGTAGCTGTTAATACGGTATTAGTATTGGCAATAGATTATGTAATCAACTGCTTTATTTCCCTTCGTCACATTCGAAACAAATTGAAGGAAAAACTTCGCTTATTATTACAGTTATAAAAACGTTATTACTTGGCCGTTGGTCATATACTCCGTATTCGATCAATAACATACAGAGCAAATTAACATCATTATGGCGCTACACGTGTTACTTTATTATTACATGCAAACAAACGTCTGTTGTGGAAATAATTCCGCTATCAAGATATGACACCATATCGACGCACTTGTATTTCGATAAGCGTCTGCTATTTTTCCCACGTTTCAACAAGTTTCAAACGGTTTATCAAATTATAGAGGCTTTTTCCTAGTTGAACACACACTGTGTTGAATGGCGTGTCTGCAATTCGATAACAAGTCCCATGATTGGATAGTTTTTTAATTATAATTTTTTTTAAAGTAAATTTCCTGATCAGTACACCTGATCACTACACAACCAGTCCTGACTGATCTGTGTGTATTTGTTCCTGGTCCATTTATCGATATAGCCACGTACGTGGGGTGGAGTTGCGCTGGCATTGTGATAGTGTGATGCACCTGGCGTCACTGTGCACACATTGCTAACAAAGAAATCCCGCACGAACAATTCCCCAACACAGCCGAAATTCCCGAAACATAGGAAGTTCGAAAGATTTTGCGAAAATCGGATATACACTAAAAACTAATTCGGGGAGATCGAGGCAGAGCGGATACCCCGGGCAAAGTGACCATCGACTAACTCGTTGCTTACATCACAAACTAATTTGTATTGGGTGAAAACATTAGATTATATCATTACAGTCTCGTTGAAATCATTCCCGTGCCAAATGACAATAATCAGTCGACATATTGGCATTGTACAATAAAAAATATTAGTACTTTTTTGCGTTGCATATAACAATGGAAACGAATTCTTGCACGTTCTGCTGTCATCCTTATATAATTATATCGAACTCTGTAGTGAGGGACGTTAAAGTAATACATTTTCACACCTGGACAAAGCCTGAAATTTGGCACTGGTAACTTAGGTACCATATTGTTTCAGAATTTTGATGGAAGCAACCTGATATTTTGATGCTTCTGCCATTTTGGGTAAAATAAAAAATGGCAGGATCGCACCAAAATCCTTCTCGCCAGCAAGACGTTTTGCATACATGAGATCTCTTATTATTTACAGTCCATCGTTGTTGATGCATCGACTTTCATAGTGATAAAAATAGTGCATTAGATACATGCCCTGGCACATTTGCAGTTTCCTCTGCAGGCTTTTACATACCCACAGCGTTGCTTGCGTCGGCTTGCTCTGTCCAGAATGGTGTCCACACTTTCGCTTTCACGTCTTGCACCCAACCCTTCGCTGAAGCATCTGGAACATCATCGTGTCGTTGCCTTGCTTTTCTGCAGATATAACCCGCATGGTGCAGAGCTCGTTTTGCATGCAGGAGTACGGCTTCTTGAGTGTGGGGATGTGGTCGAGCGTCCGAGTACCACGCGTGAAGATTTGATGTCTGGCATCATTCACCCATGAGCATCCACTGCTCTTGCTGTACATGACAACTGTCCAACATTCAAGGCGTGTCATATGGAAGGAGTCGAGTGAATCCGGACCCATCCGTCAGTTTTCCTTCAACCGCCTCAATCACAAATTCAATCTGAAGTGCTCCCAACATCAGTACGTACTTGTCCGCACCCAGGTCGTCACTCCACTTCCACTTCCAATTACCTATGAACTGGTAGTGAGGATACACAGCTGGGTGATTACACGTGTTTTGGTAACTATTTGACCCTGTCGTTCACCTCTAGCATGTGACCTTGACCGTAAATCGATTCAAAAACTTTATTACTTTACCAATCACTGCAGCACCCCCAAAATCCCTAGAAACGACGCTGAGATCATCAAAATCGGAGCACAGGTTCCAGAGATATGGCAATTTTTTATTTCAGGTGGCGGCCATTTTGGATTTTTTGCACAACATGTCAGAAGCATCAAAATCTCTGGTTACTTCCATTAACATTCTGAAATAGTATGGTATCAAGGTCATCTGTGCCAAATTTCATGCTTTTGTCCAGATGTGAAAATTTACAGCCCTTGCTGACATTAACGTCCCTCACTGCTACATTTATATATCATGTGTGTACATGCTTACATTTTTAGATTGAATAAAACAATCAAATGATTACACCTTTGTTTGAATTACTTTCATTATCGTATGTGTTAAAATGCATAGAAACACTTTGACGTGTGTGCCATATACTATCTAGGTGTGCGTAAAACCCAGCTATCGAAAATATTTGTACATTAGTATTTTTGCTTGATTAGGAAAGGCACTGCTGAAGTTCACCTAGTTCTATTTTTCGATCACCTGTAAAAATATATAATATAATTATAATAGGCTACGGACATCAAGTTATAAACCGATTTGTAAGTTTAACAGCTTTGGGTCGCAATGGTCGAGTCGAGCGGTTGCAGTGCTCGACTGTCGTTCGGAGGAACCGTGGTTCAAATCCTGGTGCCGCTGGGCGGTGGTTCGCTACTGGTTTGGCCGCTGTGTCTAAACTTGGACAATTTCGTTCACCCTACGTGTCTTTTAGAAGAAACGCTATGTGCCATTTGTCCCTTCTTTATGGTGTATGTGCCAGGGGAAGTAAACAAATGTCACGCAGAGACATGGATACAACCTTACTGAGGTGGGATTTCATTCTCTAAACCAAGGATCGGCAGACCGACTGCGGTGTCGACAGTTGATGCACCTTTCATGATCGGTAGAACCTACTGCATCATCCACTGCATCATCCATCAAGAAAGCCAGCGTGGCAAGTAAATGTAAATGCCAAACATAATGAACATTATCGTGACGTACGTGAACTAAATTCGTGCTCATGACCTACATCACCGGCAATTTCAACACATTATTGCAGATATAAATGCAAATTATTAAGACCTCGACTTCTCCAATGTACGCTAGATGAGTTGCGATGCCATGGTGCGCGCGTGTACAAGCTGAAATACGGCATTCGTTTGTTCACGGATCAGAGTGTACATATTTAACGGAAGGCGCTGACCCCACTGTGTTGTGTGATTTTTTATTTCTGTCGACATCACGGCGCACTTCAAGCTGATGAATGTACAACTTCAGGGATGAGAACGTGAGATTTTACAGTTCGTCTCCACTTTCGAGAACACAAAGCTAGTGTGAGAAGCAACAATGCACATGTCTCACTACCCCACCAGGAGACACCCTGACAGTCACGACACGTGCTTAGTGTTCGGAGTGATGAACGTTTTAACAATCTCAGGACTCGCAGTCAGGAGTTGCCCTGATATTCCAATCAGTTTCAGGTGGACGTCGACGACGGGTCGTTTCATATACAGATGACGCTCATCGAATTGATTGTTTGTCTTTTTGGCACTTGTAACTTACACGTGTGAGCAAATGTTTTCGAAGATGACGAAGACGTAGCTAACCGACAGACGGACACTTAGATGACGCAGTGGAGGAACATGTCTGTAGCCAGACGTGGAGCACAGGGTGGACCAGCAATAGCATCGTTCTTTACACTTGTCAAAACACCCCCTTGTTGATACCTCCAACTGCATCCACTTTCTTCAGGCTCCCCCAAAAAAAAACTGCTCCCCCTTGAGACCGCGAACGCAACTCTTTTCCCTCGAGCGAGGTGTGGTAGGTGTGGTGCACCCATCGCATCCCCAATAGACCCACTTAAAATGTGTGGCCCGCTGACCTAGTCCAAGTAACTTACATGGCCCTCCATTCCAAAAGGTGCTCTAAACTCCCAAAAATGCCAGACTAACCAACTGAATGATTTTGTGGTTTTACTGGAAAAACAAACCAAAAAACTACGCACGATTGAATTTCTGTATCTACTCCAATTGTCTCCTCGTTTTGAGTCGGCTTTTAGCGCCTTCTCGCTTTTTATCTGGAACACCATACAACTAATCATGTTTCACGACACTGTGGCAAAGACGTTAGGCGAATACAATGATGGATCGCGTTAAATGTTGCATAATAATTTACCGACTAAATCGTTTTGATACTTCATTCTCACTTAATTATGAACCATAAGTTTCAGTGTTTGATCTATTACAACTATATTCTTAGAAGACAACAACGTAATTTCTTAATTTGATGCATTACACATCTATCAATATACTTATATTTACGTTTTGTTCTTCCAAGCAATATTACGTATAAACATGTCCCTACCATTATGCTGCTAATTGATGATTATACAAGTTGATCCAGTACAAAAACCGCCAATTACTAAGATAGTGCTCAAATACGTCAGTCTTACCAAACAAGTGTTCTACCAAGTCAGTCTTCAGCCAAACCAGTCATCTACCAATGTAGTCTTCTACCAAATCAGTATTCTACTAAGTTAGTCTTCTACCAAATCAGTTGTCCATCCAATCAGTCACTACCAAGTCAGTCTTCCACCAAATCATTTGTCTATCTAATCAGTCTTCTACCAAGTCCGTCTTCTACCATATCATTCGTATGTCAAGTCAGTCTTCTACCAAGTCACCCCTCTATCAAATCGTTTGTCTATCAAATCAGTATTCTACTAAGTCAGTCTACTACCAAATCATTCGGCTATCAAGTCAGTCTTCTACCAAGTTAGTATTCTACCAAATCGTTCGTCTATCAAATCAGTATTCTACCATGTCTGTCTTCTACCAAATTATTTGTTTATCAAGTAAGTCTTCTGCCAAAACAGTTTTCTACCAAGTCAGCCTTCTACCAAATCATTGGTGTATCAAGTATGTATTGTACTAAGTCATTCTTCTATCAAATCATTCGTCTATCAAATCAGTCTTCTACAAATAACTCTTCTACCAAATCAGTCTTCTACCATATCATTCTTCTACAAAATCAGTCGTCTACCATGTCAGCATTATACTACGTTTTCTACAAAGTCAGTCCACTTCTAAGTCAATAAACTATTAAGTCAGACCTCTACCATGTAATTCATCCACCGTGACAGTCAATTATTACTTCAGTCCTCTACCACATGAGTCTTCTACCAAATGAATCCGGCAAATGTTCTGCCTGTCTCATACAAAATCATTGATTGATCATATTTGTTTTCTACTACTCAGCCATGTCAGTTTTTTTAGTTAATCATTTGCCAAGTCAGTCATGTACAATCTGTGTCCTCCGGTAAGTCAAGTCACGCTAGATATCTTCACACAAGTCCACTACCAAGTCAACCTTCTACTATATCAGTCCTCCACCAAGTTAATCCTGTGTCACGTTAATCCTCAACCAAGTCAATCCTATACCACGTCAGTCCGCAACAAAGTGAGTGCTCTACAAAATATGTTTTCTACCAAATCTCTTCTCCGCAATGCGAATTCTCCACCAAATTCTGGACTGAGTCCATTATTAATTCAGACTACTGCCAAGTCAATCCACTACCTTGCCGGCCCACTACAATGATGTGTCCGTTTGCCTCGTTATTCCTCTACCAATTTAATCCAGTAATAATTCGGTCCAGCACCAAACCATATCGGTCTGTTAATACACCAGGTTACTACACATTTGGACCATTGCCAATTCGGTTCATTTGCCAAATAATCCCCTAATAAATCAGCACATTCATAATATATAAACTACCAACTTAAGTATCTACCACGTTAATCCACTACCGCGAGGTTCTACGCAAGCTCAATCAGCTACCATGTTAATCAGCTATCAATTCGATTAATTACCGATCCATGTCAATACAAAATCTGTCATCTGTGTCTCTTTGTCTTCTGTAATATAGTTTCAATCGAACTTTTCTCCGCGTTAATCATTTACTATGTGCAAACGCACAGTAGGTACAGCATACATTTGGGGGTCGTTAACAACTATCGACATTCATCTATATGGAAACAGCGTAGTAGTAATCATACAAAACCACTAACATGACAATACGTTTCCAAACTGTATGTAGGTATGCAATAATGTTATAGCACAATATGAACGACCCCTTTGTGAGCTCAAATGCTACACACTCATGATCTGTAGCGTTTAATATGGTATTAGTATTGGTAATATATGACGTTTGACAACTGCTTTATTTTCATTTGTCACATTAGATACATATTGAAGGACACCATCAAGCTAACTATTATAGTTGTAACAAAGTTAATAGTTGACCGTTTACTCTCTACTAGATCAGTAGCAGACTCGGCAAATTAACAATATTATAGAGCTACACATGACACTTTATCATTACACGCAAACAAACAACTATTGTGAAGAGAATGCTGTTATCAAAGTATGGCACCATACTGCCACACTTTTATTACGATCAACGTCTGTTATATTTCCCACGTTTCACCACGTTTCAATTGGTTTATCAAATTATAGGGGCTTATTCCATATTGAATAACACAGTGTTGAATGACGTATCTGTCTGTATTTGTCAACTTCTTCCTGTTCCACTTAATCGATATAGCTTGTTAATGTGGTGTGGAGTTGCGTTTTGTATGATGACTGTGGCGCCACTGAATTTGTGCACTCGCTGCTAGCAACAAAAGGTTGCACAAACAATTCCCCAACACAGCCGATATTCCCGAAACAGAGGAAGTTCGAACAAGTTTGCCAAAACCGCATATATACTAGAAACTAATTCGCGTGTACAAGCTTACAATTTATAGTGAATAAATCAATAAATAGCACTCCACTTTTCATTGATTGACTTTCATGGTAGCATGTGTTATAACCCATGGAAAAACGTCGACGCATGTACCATATACCATCTAGGTGTGCGTAAAACCTATCTATCGAAAATGTTCATGTAGGTCTTGTTTGATGATAGTTCATTGCGATTCAGGCGATGCACACCTGATTAGGGCAGTGTTATATTAGTAAGTTAATATGTCATGTTTCTCATTCCATGATATATGAACTATATGTTGTATTATCTGACATTGCAATCAATACTATTGTATGTCAGTGGCACTCATTGTTATTATTAGGCCACCCTCTAGTGACCATTGACCAGACTCTGACCAATTGCTTTACAGTGTCTGCCATCTTGTTTTGTGGAAGTGACCACATGTGTTTTTTCAGTTGTTCTGCCAATTAAATGTTTCTTGAATTATACTTATTCGATGGTGATTTTAACAAGTTCTACTCTTAGATCACCTGCGAAAACATATAACATAGTTACAATAGGCTACGGTCATCAAGTTATAAATCGATTTGTAAGTTTAGAGGAACATGTCTGTAGCCAGAGGTGGGGCACAGAGTGGAGCAGCAATAGCATTGTTCTTTACACTAGTCAAGACACCCGCTTGTTGATACCTCCAACTGCATCCACCTTCTTTAGGTTCCCAAAAACAAACTGCACCCCCTTGAGCTCGCGAACGCCACTATTTTCCCTCGAGCGGGACGTGGTACGTGGGGTGCACCCATCGCATCCCTAATAGACCCAACTGAAATGCGTAGCCCGCTGACCTAGTCCAAGTAACATATATGACCCTTCATTCCAAATGGTTGCCGGCAGCTGCTTTAAATTCCCAAATACCAGACCCAACCAACTGAATGATTGTGTGCTTTTACTAAAAAAAAAAAAAAAAAAAACATCACTTTAAAACACCTCACCACTGGTTAGTTAAAAATATACACGTTTATATATATATATATATTTGCATATATATATATATACATATAAATGTATGTATATTTTTAATAAACCAGAGGTAGACAAGATATTTTCAAGCCCAGCTTGATTATTCGATACGTCTCTCAGTCTTTCAACCACGCGTGTTGTTGCGACTTCGTCAGTAAAGTATGTAAGGTTATCTTATATACGACGTACAAAACAATGTAACGTTTTCTGACAGTGTGTACGTCTATAGCCGTCTTTCTATTGGCGGCGGGGGCGGCGGCAGCGGCAGCGAAAACCACTGCTTGCTCGTATAAGCCCGCAATACACTAGCCGATTTTTCGTATCGAGTGATAAATAATCTTCAAATGTTGCTAGATCTCAAAACATCCTGGCGGCCTTTTGGCTATTTTATTGTACACAATACAAACACACCGTAATATAGTCGCACCTAGCGCGCATAGCGACAAATACGAAGATTGCTTGCTAGGCAGACTAAGTTTGTCGGTGTCTAATGAATGCATCGTGTTTGGGGTTTGATTCGGACCAGTATCGTAGTTTCACCCAGCAGCACCCACGCCAGCGTCAACTTAATATGTGCATCTATACAACTGCACCTATGGAAAGATAGATAACTGGTGTAATATATTGCGGCGCCATGATGACGTTATTGCATTACTAATTTTGATCAAGCAAAAATACCCGTCCCCACGTTGGGTAATTTGGTAGTTCATACGTTATAACCGTGATAGCAATACTCACAATTTTTTTCTGGAAATAATGTCGTTACATAAACATTATAACACGCTTGAATTCATAGGCGATTGTTTCAGCGCACGTCAAACGTACGTACGTAAATGAAGGGTCAGTTTGCCGAAGTTGTCGCCGCGCTCGCGTGGTTTCGACGATTGTTACATTTTACGTTGTGAACAACTGGTTTACCCTCACACACGGTGGGAATTTCGAAACAGTAAAAGGACTGTTTTCTACCGTGTGGTAGCGTAGAAAAAGCTGTGAAATTGTGGCGACCGTGATACAAATTGTGTAGCAGAAAACTTCAGCGTAACCACATACGCACATACGCTAGCGCAATTATAGTTATATATCACAATTCGTTCACTTTAGAAACCACATCGTTTTGGTATACATTTCGTTAAGCCTAATATTATATTTTGGTCACACTTGTAGTGAACATTAATAGAGCTCTAAAGACTGAATGCACGGCTAAATATAAAACATTGTCACATGACAGTTTTTGCCGTAGGCCCGATATATATGGGCTACGAGCTATAGTTCTTTTCCGCATCCTAATTGCGAGCGTCAATTGATTATTTATCCTGATAACGATCACTGCTCCAGATCCGAGCACACTTCACCCACGATGCTTTTATTGAATGGTTATGCACAATCAGGCGTCCTTATCCCATTCGATTGAGATAACTGTAAATACAATTTTATAAAGTAACGGCATCTTGTTAAGGAAGTTGGCAATTTAACACCTAATAATGTACGCTTTGTTGTTGTTCAATTTTTTCAGAAGTCTTTCCCGTCTTACATCCTTACAGCAGGTGTTTATACATCGTATTTATTTAGGTCCTACTCTGGAGAATTGAATACATTACTAGAGTATTCCTTTTCCTTCGTCTACATTGAGCCCTTTAGTTTAATGATGTGAATGTTAAAACACATATTAATATGACATTTCTATTACTATTATTTTATGCACGTCTGATGTCCTAGTATCTAAATCATGCAATATATTGGTTTTATATTTTCAACATGGTAGCTGTATGAACACATGTATGTGATGCTTTATATGTCGTAGTGTATCATATTCCACAACATATGTAGTGTGCTGTGCTTACTCTGTACGCACGTTTACAACTAGTGGCAGCAGAATAATTTCTGCGTGCGAAGAGGCAGTCGAATGTGTAAGTCTTACTTGCTGGCTTAGAGTATGTCCATAGACAGTCCATAGTCCGGCACAACCTATCCGTGGTACACTTCGGATAACGGACACCATGCGGTACATGGCGATTGCGCAAGGGTAGATGCATTCCATTCTCCAATCCAGCCAGCATCGATAGGCAAATAGATGGGTCGGTCACGCTCATTACCTTTTGCAGACAGATTGCTAGGAATAAATCCGTGGTACATTTATGTTTCAGCAGTGTTTGTGTTGAGAGCTGGATTTTTAGTTGACATTGAGCAACATGTTACAAATATTCCAACCAGCGCAATGTGCTTCAGCGGACAAGTGCACAAGGAAGTAATAGTTGACAATCGAACATTTGTAATCGAGAGATAAACATTTTGTTTTCACTTCTTGTTAGCATTGATCACGAAACTGCAAAATTTACAGTAGTCGTTCACTTGTGCCAGGCGAAACGGTTCCTAAGCTTCCCTTTCCTTCACGAAGTCACGGAAAGTAAACGCGCTCAGGCGGCGGTGTTGCTTTGTCTCGTTTGCTTTGATCTTCGATGTCACCGAGAATGGTCATATTTGCGTTACTGGTATCATGAATAGACAATAACAGCGACATGTTCTATTAATGGACGTGACATTTTGGTAATCGCTAGATTAGCTAACTGAATCTAACGACTCCGAAATGTTGTTTTTGCTTAGTTACATGTATTAATGAGCGTGCGTGAATAGCCATGAGAGTAGTGGTAAGAGGTTCGCCATCCCCGGAAGTGACCTAAGATCAAAGGCTTTTTCGTTTTTTATAAGTAGAATTCCTACGTTTTTTATTAGTAATGATCTAGCAACGTCAAAAAGTGATTGATGGGGGTCATGAGAAAGAGGGTGTCGCCATCTACTGAATAAAGATGGAATAAATAGGGGGAATGACGACCTCTAGTGGCTAATCAGGTACTAATTAGGATCAACCTCTAGTGACTAATCAGGTACTAATTAGGGTGGTTATGAGTAGCGCATTCACTGGAGGGTAGCACTAGCAATTGCTAAAACCCCCTAGTGACTGAAAAGCGTCGATTGTGGTGCGTATAGGCGATTGTGACGGTGTCAGCGCACCAGATGTCGCTATGGACGGAAAGTGGAAGCACCCTTTTACGTGTATAGTCTCCGGCCCTACGGGGTGTGGGAAGACTACTTTCGTTGTACGTCTGTTAAAGTTTGCTTCGTGTATGATTTCGCCGCCACCGGAGAAAATTCTGTGGTGTTACGGCCAGTGGCAGACCGCTTACGACTCTATGGCCGGCGTGGAATTTGTAGACGGTTTGCCGGATCCGTCGCTTCTGGACGCCAAAACGAGGACGCTTCTAGTGCTCGATGACCTTATGTCGGAGACCGATAGTAGCATCACGACTTTGTTTACTAAAAAAAGTCACCACTGCAACGCGTCCGTCGTACAGCTTTTGCAGAATCTCTTTCCGAAAGGGAAAGAAAATCGCACAATCAGTTTAAACGCGCAGTATATGGTCCTCTTCAAGAGTCCCCGGGACGCGGGGCAAGTAGGCCACCTGGCGAAGCAGATGTATCCGGGCCGTGTCAACTACATGGTGGAGGCGTACAAGGATGCCACGTCGGCCGCCTACGGTTACCTCCTGGTGGATCTGAAACAGGAAACGCCGGAAACCATGCGCCTGCGTACGGAAATTTTTCCCGACGACCCCGTTCAGTACGTCTATGTGCCGACGAGACTATAAAAAAGGTGGGACGCGCCGCGGCCGCCGTCATTCGACAGGATGACAGAGCGCGTGAAGAGGCACATCCTTGCCCTGCAGCTGTTGCGCCGCTACAAGGGGAATACGAATCTGAGAAAGGCGGTAATCACTCACGCGGACGCCGACCTCATCTGCAGTCTGGCCGACTGCGCGTATAACATCCTGCGAGGGAACGTGAAATTGACGCCTAACAATCGAAAAGTGCTGACAAAGTTCAGGAACAATTTGCGCAAGTTAGCGTCGAAAAAAGTGCCCATCAATCGGAAGAGGGCCGTCCTGCAGACGGGTTCGGGCGCGTTTCTGACGGCGCTGCTGGCGCCGTTGGCGAGCACCTTTCTGCCCCTCCTCAGGCAGGCTTTCGGTTGATGCAGCACGCGAAGAAGATGGCGCTGGTAGACCCCCGGTTGGTGGAGCGTCTACTGCCGTTACTATCGCAACCGACCACGACCACGTCGCGTGTGATGAGTAGCCTGGACGGCGATATGAAAGCCGTTCTCGAGCGTGCCGATTTATCCGAAGGCGAAAAGGTGGTGGCGTACAATCAACTGCTGAGTCGTTACAACGCCATGGAGGCGTCTCGCGCGCAGCAGCCGATGCGCGTGTCCGTAGTGAAGAACGAGTCGTCGTCCGATCAGCCGCCGTCGCCGCCGCCGCCGCCACCACCACCACCACCTACGTCCGATCAATTGCCGGGGGAGATGGAGAGCGAGGCCGTGAAGAGCGTACCGAAAGTGCTGAAAGAAAAGGCCCGCCTCCTGTTGGCCCGACTGAGGGCCGACCCGCTGATTCGCTGGAACGATCGAGCGGAGCTCGTGTACGCCGGTACGCCTATTGCCGGAAGTAATATGGTAGATCTCGTGAACGATCTCATGCGAACGCGTAAGAGGGCCCCCGCGCCGGTTGGCTGGGAAGCGTTCGGCGACCATATAAGGCGGCTGAACGTCCCTATGGAATTCGTCGGCAACCCCCAGCGTCGGGCGTATATACAGCGCGAGCAGAAGCGAAAGGGACGCACTCGGTCCGTCGAGCGCGAGCAGAAGCGAAAGGTGCGCACGCGGTCCGTTGAGCGTACGCCGTGGTCCAGCTTTTAGCGTGTCCCGTAGAGGATGCCGCCCGACCGAAGATCAGTACTCGTTGTCGTCGTAGCAGTCGTAATTGCGGCGGTCATCGTCGCCGTCCTCTTGTTCGCCGTATCGTCGTCGCCGCCGCGCATCCCATGGTGTCCCGGCGGACTCGTGGTGCGCAACGAGACGGCCGGCGGACTCGTGGTGCGCAACGAGAGCGCCAACAACGCGACGGCCTACTGAAGCGCGCCTACTTCGACCCGAAACGGGCAGGCAGTTATGGCGGCGTCGATGCGTTGCGCCGGTCGTCCGCGGTGTCCAAGCCGGCCGTCGGGCGGTGGCTGGCGGCGCAGGACGCCTATACGCTTCACAAGCCGGTTAGGCGCCGATTTAAGCGTCGTCGCGTTATCGTGGGCGGTCAAAATCAGCAGTGGCAAGCCGATCTCGTCGACGTGGCTAAACTGAAAAAGCACAACGACGGCATAGCGTTCCTACTGACGGTCATCGACGTCTTCTCGAAGCGGGCGTCGTGCGTTCCGTTGAAGCGCAAATCCGGTCCGGCGCTCGTCGCGGCCTTCGAGGGGCTGCTGGCATCGCCGGCGCCACCGCACGTCCTGCAGACCGACAAGGGGACGGAGTTTCTGAACAGGCCCCTTCAGACGCTTTTGAAGGCGCGCGGCGTCCACCATTTCGTGACGCACAACGAGGAGACGAAGGCGAGCGTCGTGGAGCGATTCAATCGTACGCTGAAGACGCGCATGTGGCGGTACTTCACGAAGCATCAGACGCTGAGGTTCGTGGAGCCGTTGCAGGACTTCGTGCGGTCGTACAACAACGCCTATCATCGAAGCATCGGTAGGACGCCGGCGAGCGTCGACGCGTCGAATCAGGAGAGCGTGTGGCAGCGTCTGTACGGTGGCGGAGGGTGTCAAAAAAACAAAAGCAAGCCGAAACTGCGAACGGGGGATCGCGTACGCATCAGCAAGGCGAAGGGCGTCTTCAAGAAGGGGTACATGCCTAACTGGAGCGAGGAGCTCTTCACCGTCGTAGATTTGCACCCGACCGACCCTCCTGTTTACCGACTGATGGACGACGCCGGCGCGACACTGGACGGCACCTTCTATGCGCTGGAGCTACAAAAAGTGATCGTTGCGAAGGACAAACTATATCGGGTGGAAGTCGTTCTACAGAGACGTCGTCGACGACGCGGTAAGGGCGAAGAGGTGCTCGTCAAATGGTTCGGCTATCCGGCCTCGTTCAATAGCTGGATCGACGCCAAGGAGCTCGTGGATTATAAGGGCTGATGATGACGACGCGTTGGATGCGCCACGCGGGGTGCTGGCGTCTACACGAGGCGGGACTGTGCAACGGCTTTTCGTTTTTTTTTGTAAGGGGACCGTGCTGTATTAGTAGACTGCCGAGGCGAAGGGAGGAGGCGCGCCATCACCACCACCGTCGCCCCCACGCCCGCCGACGAACTCGCTCTATGGTGTGCCTGCGCGGATAAAGGAACGTCGCCGTAGCGTCGGACGGCAGTAGCGCGATGTGTACGGACGAGACGACAGCAGCAGCAGCAGTAGCAGCCAATGCAGAAGCCGCCCACCGCCGACGACTCAGGCGCATTTGTCGTTACACCCGCCGACGCCTCATGCGTCTCTGTGCCTGCGCCCGATGCCGTCGACGCCTCCTCCGTCACGAGCGTTCCTTGGCGTCTCTGCGGCAACGAATGTCCTAAGGCCGAGATCGTCTTCCTGTGCCAGATCGTCGTCCTGTACACGGTGATCGTCGTCAGTATATACAATCTAACGCGCGGCACGGGCGACTCCAACCTGTGGACGGCGCTGCTGAGTAGTTGCCTCGGCTACCTACTGCCGAGTCCGTCTATGAGGAGGCGCGATGGCGTCGACGTCTGACTTTTACGTCACGTTGCCGAGCAACGCGTCTATGAAGGCGCACCCCAAAAACACGTTGACGCACTACACGACGAATTTGCCGCAGCGCGTCGACCTGTTGGGCGAGTGGGAATGCGGGCTGGTGTCGCTACAGTATACGCATAGCTGGTACAATGTGAGGCCGGTGGATACCTACTTCTTCGTGGCGTGCGAGAGGGGGGAGGTGGGCTTTTTCACCACCGAGGACGGGGGAAAAATTGCCCGACAGGCCAACATTCCGCACGGCTTTTACAACAACGCCAAAAAGCTGGCGCGCAAAATCAACGAGGCGTTGTCGAAACTGTGCACCGACACGGTCAAGGTGCGCCTAGTGTACAGCGCCATCACTAATCGGATGACGTTGCTTCTATCGCCGGGCGTCGAAATTAACATGCCGCGGGACGGGCGCCTGAAACAGATACTAGGCTTCGAGTCGGACTATATCGCGAGTTACGGGACGCCGGCGGACGGCAGCGACCTGCCCCCGGGGTACCTGTTCGAGTGCGAGGCGGACCACCCGGTGGACCTGAGCGGCGGCGTCGACACCCTGTTCGTGTACACGGACATCGTGGAGACGCGCATCGTCGGCGACGTATTTGCCCCCCTCATTCGAGCCGTTCCCGTCCACGGTTCGAACGGTACCATCGTATCGAACGTCTTCGACCGCGTCCAATACGCGCCGCTCCTGCGGCGCCAATTCGATTCGATTGAGATAGATATAAGAGACGACCTCGGTCAGTCGATACCATTTGAGAACGGAAAAGTCGTGACGACGCTTCACGTCCGACGCCGCAAGTCGAAACTGTTCTGACGATGACGCGAAACGTGTACGAGGATTACTACACGCGGCAGGTCGGCGGTGGCCTGCCGGTGTTCGTAGGCGCCCGAGCGCAGCGAGGCCACGGACTGGGTAATCTCTTTGGCAGCCTGTTTCGAAGTGCCATGCCGCTTATCAAGAGGGGGGCCATGGCGCTGGGTAAGCGAGCGCTCAAGACGGGCGTGCGCGTGGCGCAGGACGTCGTCGCCGGCGGCAATCTGAAGCAGGCGGTGAAGAGGCGTGCGAGGGAGGCGGGCGCCGACCTTCTCGACGGGCTGCTGAATGCCCCGCCGCCGAAAAAGCGACGACGACGCATAAAGCCGCCCGGCAAGCCGGCGACGGCCAGCAAGAAGAGGCGCCGACGAAAGAGGCCGAGCGACGACGTATTTCCCGCGTAGTAGTAGCTACATAAGTCCGACCGGCAAGGCGGCACCGGACAGTAAGGGGAGGCGCCGTCGAACGAAGCAGACGTAGTAGGATGGCGTTCGTGCATCGGCAGTCGTGCGAGGGCGTAAAGTCCGAACTGGACCTGTTCAGCGTGCCGACGACGCAGACGAGCATCGAGAGCGGCCAGTGGATCGATCACCAGCCGCTGACGGCCCTCGACGCTGGCGGCCCCCTCGAGTTTCTCATTCCGGGATCCGGAGACGACTATCTGGACCTGTCGTCCGTTAGACTGTACGTGCGCGCCAAGGTGGTGAAGGGGACGGGACCGCGCTCGCGAACGACAGCGTCGTGGCGCCCGTCAACAATTTCCTGCATTCGATGTTCAGTCAGGTCGACGTGACGCTGAACGGCACGCTCGTGACGCCGTCGTCGAATACGTACCCGTTTCGGGCCTACATCGAGACACTGCTCAGTTACG
>JAHLWY010001634.1:0-17340 GCA_020002185.1 Paraescarpia echinospica
TTTACTGTGGTCAGTGTATGTATGTGTGAACTCAACTGCTGGCTATAGCTGTGGTCAGTGTATATATGTGTGAACTCAACTGCTGGATATTGCTGTGGTCAGTGTATGTATGTGAGAACTCAACTGCTGGCTATTGCTGTGGTCAGTGTATGTATGTGTGAACTCAACTGCTGGCTATTGCTGTGGTCAGTGTATGTATGTGTTAACTGAACTGCTGGCTATTGCTGTGTTCAGTGTATGTATGTGAGAACTCAACTGCTGGCTATTGCTGTGGTCAGTGTATGTATGTGTGAACTCAACTGCTGGCTATTGCTGTGGTCAGTGTATGAATGTGTTAACTCAACTGCTGGCTATTGCTGTGGTCAGTGTATGTATGTGAGAACTCAACTGCTGGCTATTGCTGTAATCAGTGTATGTATGTGTGAACTCAACTGCTGCCTATTGCTGTGGTCAGTGTATGTATGTGTGAACTCAACTGCTGGCTATTCCTGTGTTCATTGTATGTATGTGAGAACTCAACTGCTGGCTATTGCTGTGGTAAGGGTTTGTATGTGAGAACTCAACTACTGGCTACTGTTGTGGTCAGTGTATGTATGTGAGAACTCAATTGCTGGCTAATGCTGTGGTCAGTGTATGTACGTATGTGTGAACTCAACTGCTGGCTAGTGCTGTGGTCAGTGTATGTACGAATGTGTGAACTCAACTGCTGGCTACTAATGTGGTCAGTGTATGTATGTGAGAACTCAACTGCTGGCTATTGCTGTGGTCAGTGTACGTAAGTGTGAACTCAACTGCTGACTATTGCTGTGGTCAGTGTATGTATGTGAGAACTCAACTGCTGGCTAAAGCTGTGGTCAGGGTATGTATGTGAGAACTCAACTACTGGCTATTGCTGAGGTCAGTGTATGTATGTGTGAACTCAACTGCTGGCTATTGCTGTTGTCAGTGTATGTATGTGAGAACTCATCTGCTGGCTATTGCTGTGGTCAGTGTATGTATATGAAAACTCAACTGCTGGCTACTGCTATGGTCAGTGTATGTATGTATGTGTGAACTCAACTGCAGGCTACCGTTGTGGTCAGTGTATGTATGTTAAACTCAACTGCTGGCTATTGCTGTGGTCAGTGTATGTATGTGTGAACTCAACTGCTGGCTATTGCTGTGTTCAGTGTATGTATGTGAGAACTCAACTGCTGGCTATTGCTGTGGTCAGTGTATGTATGTGTGAACTCAACTGCTGGCTATTGCTGTGGTCAGTGTATGAATGTGTTAACTGAACTGCTGGCTATTGCTGTGGTCAGTGTATGAATGTGTTAACTGAACTGCTGGCTATTGCTGTGGTCAGTGTATGTATGTGTGAACTCAACTGCTGGCTATTGCTGTGGTCAGTGTATGAATGTGTTAACTGAACTGCTGGCTATTGCTGTGGTCAGTGTATGTATGTATGTGAGAACTCAACTGCTGGCTATTGCTGTGGTCAGTGTATGTATGTGAGAACTCAACTGCTGGCTATTGCTATAATCAGTGTATGTATGTGTGAACTCAACTGCTGGCTATTGCTGTGGTCAGTGTATGTATGTGTGAACTCAACTGCTGGCTATTCCTGTGTTCATTGTATGTATGTGAGAACTCAACTGCTGGCTATTGCTGTGGTAAGGGTTTGTATGTGAGAACTAAACTGCTGGCTATTGCTGTGGTCAGTGTATGTTTGTGAGAACTCATCTACTTGCTATTGCTTTGGTCAGTGTATGTATGTATGTATGTGTGAACTGAACTGCTGGCTATTGCTGTGGTCAGTGTATGTATATGAAAACTCAACTGCTGGCTACTGCTATGGTCAGTGTATGTATGTAGGTGTGAACTCAACTGCAGGCTGCTGTTGTGATCAGTGTATGTATGTTAGAACTCAACTGCTGGCTATTGCTGTGGTCAGTGTATGTACGTATGTGTGAAATCAACTGCTGGCTACTGTTGTGGTCAGTGTATGTATGTGAGAACTCAATTGCTGGCTAATGCTGTGGTCAGTGTATGTACGTATGTGTGAACTCAACTGCTGGCTATTGCTGTAATCAGTGTATGTATGTGTGAACTCAACTGCTGGCTATTGCTGTGGTCAGTGTATGTATGTGTGAACTCAACTGCTGGCTATTCCTGTGTTCATTGTATGTATGTGAGAACTCAACTGCTGGCTATTGCTGTGGTAAGGGTTTGTATGTGAGAACTCAACTGCTGGCTATTGCTATGGTCAGTGTATGTATGTGTGAACTCAACTGCTGGCTACTGTTGTGGTCAGTGTATGTAGTAATGTGTAATATTGAACTGAACTGCTGGCTATTTAACATGGTCAGTGTATGTATGTTAGAACTCATCTACTTTCTATTGCTTTGGTCAGTGTATATATGTATGTGTGAACTGAACTGCTGGGTATTGCTGTGGTCAGCGTATGTATATGAAAACTCAACTGATGGCTACTGCTATGGTCAGTGTATGTATGTATGTGTGAACTCAACTGCTGGCTACTGTTGTGGTCAGTGTATGTATGTTAGAACTCTACTGCTGGCTATTGCTGTGGTTAGTGGATGTACATATGTGTGAACTCAACTGCTGGCTACTGTTGTGTTCAGTGTATGTATGTGTGAACTCAACTGCTGGCTATTGCTTTGGTCAGTGTACATGTGTGTGAACTCGAGTGCTGGCTATTGCTGTGGTCAGTGTATGTATGTGAGAAATCAACTGCTGGCTAATGCTGTGGTCAGTGTATGTATGTGAGAACTCAACTGCTGGCTATTGCAGTGGTCAGTGTATGAATGTGTTAACTCAACTGCTGGCTATTGCTGTGGTCAGTGTATGTATGTGAGAACTCAACTGCTGCCTATTGCTATGGTCAGTGTATGTATGTGAGAACTCAACTGCTGGCTAATGCTGTGGTTAGTGTATGTATGTGTGAACTCAACTGCTGGCTATTGCTGTGGTCAGTGTATGTATGTGAGAATTCAACTGCTGGCTATTGCAGTGGTCAGTGTATGTATGTGTGAACTCAACTGCTGGCTATTGCTCTGGTCAGTTTATGTATGTGATAATTCAACTGCTGGCTATTGCTGTGGTCAGTGTATGTATGTTAGAACTCATCTACTTTCTATTGCTTTGGTCAGTGTATGTATGTATGTGTGAACTGAACTGCTGGCTATTGCTGTGGTCAGTGTATGTATATGAAAACTCAACTGCTGGCTACTGCTATGGTCAGTGTATGTATGTATGTGTGAACTGAACTGCTGGCTACTGTTGTGGTCAGTGTATGTATGTGTGAACTCAACTGCTGGCTATTGCTGTGGTTAGTGGATATACATATGTGTGAACTCAACTGCTGGCTACTGTTGTGTTCAGTGTATGTATGTGAGAACTCAACTGCTGCCTATTACTGTGGTCAGTGTATGTATGTGTGAACTCAACTGCTGGCTATTGCTGTGGTCAGTGTATGTATGTGTGAACTCAACTGTTGGCTATTACTGTGGTCATTGTATGCACGTGTGAACTCAACTGCTGGCTATTGCTGTGGTCAATGTATGTATGTGAGAACTCAACTGCTGGCTATAGCTGTGGTCAGTGTATGTATGTGAGAAATCAACTGCTGGCTACTGCTGTGGTCAGTGTATGTATGTGAGAACTCAACTGCTGGCTATTGCTGTTGTCAGTGTATGCATGTGTGAACTCAACTGCTGGCTATAGCTGTGGTCAGTGTATGTATGTGAGAACTCAACTGCTGGCTACTGCCGTGGTCAGTGTATGTATGTGTGAACTCAACTGCTGGCTATTGCTGTGGTCAGTGTATGTATGTGAGAACTCAACTGCTGGCTATTGCTGTAGTCAGTGTATGTATGTGAGAACTCAACTACTGGCTACTGCTGTGGTCAGTGTATATTTGTGTGAACTCAACTGCTGGCTATTGCTGTGGTCAGTGTATGTATGTGTGAACTCAACTGCTGGCTATTGCTGTTGTCAGTGTATATATGTGTGAACTCAACTGCTGGCTAATGCTGTGGTCAGTGTATGTGTGTGAGAATTCAACTGCTGGCTATTGCTGTGGTCAGTGTATGTATGTGTGAACTCAACTACTGGCTACTGCTGTGGTCAGTGTATGTTTATGAGAACTCAACTGTTGGCTATTGCTGTGGTCAGTGTATATATGTGTGAACTCAACTGCTGGATATTGCTTTGGTCAGTCTATGTACGTGTGAAATCAGCTGCTGACTATTGCTGTTGTCAGTGTATGTATGTGTGAACTCAACTGCTGGCTATTGCTGTGGTTAGTGTATATATGTGTGAACTCAACTGCTGGATATTGCTGTGGTCAGTGTATGTATGTGAGAACTCAACTGCTGGCTATTGCTGTGGTCAGTGTATATATGTGTGAACTCAACTTCTGGCTATTACTGTGTTCAGTGTATGTATGTGAGAACTCAACTGCTAGCTATTGCTGTGGTAAGGGTACGTATGTGAGAACTCAACTGCTGGCTATTGCTGTGGTCAGTGTAATTTTGTGAGAACTCAACTACTTGCTATTGCTTTGGTCAGTGTATGTATGTATGTATGTATGTATTTATGTGTGAACTGAACTGCTGGCTATTGCTGTGGTCAGTGTATGTATATGAAAACTCAACTGCTGGCTACTGCTATGGTCAGTGTATGTATGTGAGAACTCAATTGCTGGCTAATGCTGTGGTCAGTGTATATACGTATGTATGAACTCAAATGCTGGCTATTGCTGTGGTCAGTGTATGTACGAATGTGTGAACTCAACTGCTGGCTACTGTTGTGGTCAGTGTATGTATGTGAGAACTCAACTGCTTGCTATTGCTGTGGTCAGTGTACGTATGTGTGAACCCAACTGCTGACTATTGCTGTGGTCAGTGTATGTATGTGAGAAATCAACTGCTGGCTAATGCTGTGGTCAGTGTATGTATGTGAGAACTCAACTGCTGGCTATTGCAATGGTCAGTGTATGAATGTGTTAACTCAACTGCTGGCTATTGATGTGGTCAGTGTATGTATGCGAGAACTCAACTGCTGCCTATTGCTGTGGTCAGTGTATGTATATGAAAACTCAACTGCTGGCTAATGCTGTGGTCAGTGTATGTATGTGTGAACTTAACTGCTGGCTATTGCTGTGGTCAGTGTATGAATGTGAGAACTCAACTGCTGGCTATTGCAGTGGTCAGTGTATGTATGTGTGAACTCAACTACTGGCTATTGCTCTGGTCAGTTTATGTATGTGATAATTCAACTGCTGGCTATTGCTGTGGTCAGTGTATGTATGTTAGCACTCATCTACTTTCTATTGCTTTGGTCAGTGTATATATGTATGTGTGAACTGAACTGCTGGCTATTGCTGTGGTCAGTGTATGTATATGAAAACTCAACTGATGGCTACTGCTATGGTCAGTGTATGTATGTATGTATGTGTGAACTCAACTGCTGGCTACTGTTGTGGTCAGTGTATGTATGTTAGAACTCAACTGCTGGCTATTGCTGTGGTTAGTGGATGTACATATGTGTGAACTCAACTGCTGGCTACTGTTGTGTTCAGTGTATGTACGTGAGAACTCAACTGCTGCCTATTAATGTGGTCAGTGTATGTATGTGTGAACTCAACTGCTGGCTATTGCTGTGGTCAGTGTATGTATGTGAGAACTCAACTGCTCGCTATTGCTGTTGTCAGTGTATGCATATGTGAACTCAACTGCTGGCTATAGCTGTGGTCAGTGTACGTATGTGAGAACTCAACTGCTGGCTACTGCCGTGGTCCGTGTATGTATGTGTGAACTCAACTGCTGTCTATTGCTGTAGTCAGTGTATGTATGTGAGAACTCAACTACTGGCTATTGCTGTGGTCAGTGTATGTATGTGTGAACTCAACTGCTGGCTATTGCTGTGGTCAGTGTATGTATGTGAGAACTCAACTGCTGGCTATTGCTGTGGTCAGTGTATGTATGTGAGAACTCAACTACTGGCTATTGCTGTCAGGTATGTGTGAACTCAACTGCTGGCTATTGCTGTGGTCAGTGTATGTATGTGTGAACTCAACTGCTGGCTATTGCTGTGGTCATTGTATGTATGTGAGAACTCAACTGCTGGCTACTGCTGTGGTCAGTGTATGTATGTGTGAACTCAACTGCTGGCTATTGCTGTGGTCAGTGTATGTATGTGTGAACTCCAACTACT
The DNA here is from genome assembly GCA_020002185.1 of Paraescarpia echinospica. Classification (NCBI taxonomy): domain Eukaryota; kingdom Metazoa; phylum Annelida; class Polychaeta; order Sabellida; family Siboglinidae; genus Paraescarpia; species Paraescarpia echinospica. The sequence goes on from JAHLWY010001634.1 coordinate 6,220, forward strand.
GGCTACTGCTGTGGTCAGTGTATGTATGTGAGAACTCAACTGTGGCTATTGCTGTGGTCAGTGTATGTATGTGTGAACTCAACTGCTGGCTATTGCTGTGGTCAGTGTATGTATGTGTGAACTCAACTGCTGGCTATTGCTGTGGTCATTGTATGTATGTGAGAACTCAACTGCTGGCTACTGCTGTGGTCAGTGTATGTATGTGTGAACTCAACTGTGGCTATTGCTGTGGTCAGTGTATGTATGTGTGAACTCCAACTACTGGCTACTGCTGTGGTCAGTGTATGTATGTGAGAACTCAACTGTGGCTATTGCTGTGGTCAGTGTATGTATGTGTGAACTCAACTACTGGCTACTGCTGTGGTCAGTGTATGTATGTGAGAACTCAACTGTTGGCTATTGCAGTGGTCAGTGTATATATGTGTGAACTCAGCTGCTGACTATTGCTGTTGTCAGTGTATGTATGTGTGAACTCAACTGCTGGCTATTGCTGTGGATAGTGTATATATGTGTGAACTCAACTGCTGGATATTGCTGTGGTCAGTGTATGTATGTGAGAACTCAACTGCTGGCAATTGCTGTGGTCAGTGTATATATGTGTGAACTCAACTTCTGGCTATTGCTGTTGTCAGTGTATGCATGTGTGAACTCAACTGCTGGCTATAGCTGTGGTCAGTGTATGTATGTGAGAACTCAACTGCTGGCTACAGCCGTGGTCAGTGTATGTATGTGTGAACTCAACTGCTGGCTATTGCTGTGGTCAGTGTATGTATGTGAGAACTCAACTGCTGGCTATTGCTGTAGTCAGTGTATGTATGTGAGAACTCAACTACTGGCTACTGCTGTGGTCAGTGTATATTTGTGTGAACTCAACTGCTGGCTATTGCTGTGGTCAGTGTATGTATGTGTGAACTCAACTGCTGGCTATTGCTGTTGTCAGTGTATATATGTGTGAACTCAACTGCTGGCTAATGCTGTGGTCAGTGTATGTGTGTGAGAACTCAACTGCTGGCTATTGCTGTGGTCAGTGTATGTATGTGTGAACTCAACTACTGGCTACTGCTGTGGTCAGTGTATGTTTATGAGAACTCAACTGTTGGCTATTGCTGTGGTCAGTGTATATATGTGTGAACTCAACTGCTGGATATTGCTTTGGTCAGTCTATGTACGTGTGAAATCAGCTGCTGACTATTGCTGTTGTCAGCGTATGTATGTGTGAACTCAACTGCTGGCTATTGCTGTGGTTAGTGTATATATGTGTGAACTCAACTGCTGGATATTGCTGTGGTCAGTGTATGTATGTGAGAACTCAACTGCTGGCTATTGCTGTGGTCAGTGTATATATGTGTGAACTCAACTTCTGGCTATTACTGTGTTCAGTGTATGTATGTGAGAACTCAACTGCTGGCTATTGCTGTGGTAAGGGTACGTATGTGAGAACTCAACTGCTGGCTATTGCTGTGGTCAGTGTAATTTTGTGAGAACTCAACTACTTGCTATTGCTTTGGTCAGTGTATGTATGTATGTATGTATGTATGTATTTATGTGTGAACTGAACTGCTGGCTATTGCTGTGGTCAGTGTATGTATATGAAAACTCAACTGCTGGCTACTGCTATGGTCAGTGTATGTATGTGAGAACTCAATTGCTGGCTAATGCTGTGGTCAGTGTATATACGTATGTATGAACTCAAATGCTGGCTATTGCTGTGGTCAGTGTATGTACGAATGTGTGAACTCAACTGCTGGCTACTGTTGTGGTCAGTGTATGTATGTGAGAACTCAACTGCTTGCTATTGCTGTGGTCAGTGTACGTATGTGTGAACTCAACTGCTGACTATTGCTGTGGTCAGTGTATGTATGTGAGAAATCAACTGCTGGCTAATGCTGTGGTCAGTGTATGTATTTGAGAACTCAACTGCTGGCTATTGCAATGGTCAGTGTATGAATGTGTTAACTCAACTGCTGGTTATTGCTGTGGTCAGTGTATGTATGCGAGAACTCAACTGCTGCCTATTGCTGTGGTCAGTGTATGTATATGAAAACTCAACTGCTGGCTAATGCTGTGGTCAGTGTATGTATGTGTGAACTTAACTGCTGGCTATTGCTGTGGTCAGTGTATGAATGTGAGAACTCAACTGCTGGCTATTGCAGTGGTCAGTGTATGTATGTGTGAACTCAACTACTGGCTATTGCTCTGGTCAGTTTATGTATGTGATAATTCAACTGCTGGCTATTGCTGTGGTCAGTGTATGTATGTTAGAACTCAACTACTTTCTATTGCTTTGGTCAGTGTATATATGTATGTGTGAACTGAACTTCTGGCTATTGCTGTGGTCAGTGTATGTATATGAAAACTCAACTGATGGCTACTGCTATGGTCAGTGTATGTATGTATGTGTGAACTCAACTGCTGGCTACTGTTGTGGTCAGTGTATGTATGTTAGAACTCAACTGCTGGCTATTGCTGTGGTTAGTGGATGTACATATGTGTGAACTCAACTGCTGGCTACTGTTGTGTTCAGTGTATGTACGTGAGAACTCAACTGCTGCCTATTACTGTGGTCAGTGTATGTATGTGTGAACTCAACTGCTGGCTATTGCTGTGGTCAGTGTATGTATGTGAGAACTCAACTGCTCGCTATTGCTGTTGTCAGTGTATGCATATGTGAACTCAACTGCTGGCTATAGCTGTGGTCAGTGTACGTATGTGAGAACTCAACTGCTGGCTACTGCCGTGGTCCGTGTATGTATGTGTGAACTCAACTGCTGTCTATTGCTGTAGTCAGTGTATGTATGTGAGAACTCAACTACTGGCTATTGCTGTGGTCAGTGTTTGTATGTGTGAACTCAACTGCTGGCTAATGCTGTGGTCAGTGTATGTATGTGAGAACTCAACTGCTGGCTATTGCTGTAGTCAGTGTATGTATGTGAGAACTCAACTACTGGCTATTGCTGTGGTCAGTGTATGTATGTGTGAACTCAACTGCTGGCTATTGCTGTGGTCATTGTATGTATGTGAGAACTCAACTGCTGGCTACTGCTGTGGTCAGTGTATGTATGTGAGAACCCAACTGCTGGCTATTGCTGTGGTCATTGTATGTATGTGTGAACTCCAACTACTGGCTACTGCTGTGGTCAGTGTATGTATGTGAGAACTCAACTGTGGCTATTGCTGTGGTCAGTGTATGTATGTGTGAACTCAACTGCTGGCTATTGCTGTGGTCAGTGTATGTATGTGTGAACTCAACTGCTGGCTATTGCTGTGGTCATTGTATGTATGTGAGAACTCAACTGCTGGCTACTGCTGTGGTCAGTGTATGTATGTGTGAACTCAACTGTGGCTATTGCTGTGGTCAGTGTATGTATGTGTGAACTCCAACTACTGGCTACTGCTGTGGTCAGTGTATGTATGTGAGAACTCAACTGTGGCTATTGCTGTGGTCAGTGTATGTATGTGTGAACTCAACTACTGGCTACTGCTGTGGTCAGTGTATGTATGTGAGAACTCAACTGTTGGCTATTGCAGTGGTCAGTGTATATATGTGTGAACTCAGCTGCTGACTATTGCTGTTGTCAGTGTATGTATGTGTGAACTCAACTGCTGGCTATTGCTGTGGATAGTGTATATATGTGTGAACTCAACTGCTGGATATTGCTGTGGTCAGTGTATGTATGTGAGAACTCAACTGCTGGCAATTGCTGTGGTCAGTGTATATATGTGTGAACTCAACTTCTGGCTATTGCTGTGGTCAGTGTATGTATGTGTGAACTCAACTGCTGGCTATTGCTGTGGTAAGGGTATGTATGTGAGAACTCAACTGCTGGCTATTGCTGTGGTCAGTGTATATATGTGTGAACTCAACTTCTGGCTATTACTGTGTTCAGTGTATGTATGTGAGAACTCAACTGCTGGCTATTGCTGTGGTAAGGGTACGTATGTGAGAACTCAACTGCTGGCTATTGCTGTGGTCAGTGTAATTTTGTGAGAACTCAACTACTTGCTATTGCTTTGGTCAGTGTATGTATGTATGTATGTATGTATTTATGTGTGAACTGAACTGCTGGCTATTGCTGTGGTCAGTGTATGTATATGAAAACTCAACTGCTGGCTACTGCTATGGTCAGTGTATGTATGTGAGAACTCAATTGCTGGCTAATGCTGTGGTCAGTGTATATACGTATGTATGAACTCAAATGCTGGCTATTGCTGTGGTCAGTGTATGTACGAATGTGTGAACTCAACTGCTGGCTACTGTTGTGGTCAGTGTATGTATGTGAGAACTCAACTGCTTGCTATTGCTGTGGTCAGTGTACGTATGTGTGAACTCAACTGCTGACTATTGCTGTGGTCAGTGTATGTATGTGAGAAATCAACTGCTGGCTAATGCTGTGGTCAGTGTATGTATGTGAGAACTCAACTGCTGGCTATTGCAATGGTCAGTGTATGAATGTGTTAACTCAACTGCTGGCTATTGCTGTGGTCAGTGTATGTATGCGTGAATTCAACTGCTGGCTATTGCTGTGGTCAGTTTATGTATGTGTGAACTCAACTGTGATTATTGCTGTGCTCAATGTATGTATGTGTGAACTCAACTGCTGGCTACTGCTGTGATCAGTGTATGTATGTGTAAACTCAACTGCTGGCTATTGCTGTGGTCAGTGTATGTATGCGTGAATTCAACTGCTGGCTATTGCTGTGGTCAGTTTAAGGATGTGAGAACTCAACTACTGGCTATTGCTGTGGTCAGTGTATGTATGTATGAACTCAACTGCTGGCTATTGCTGTTGTCAGTGTATGTATGTGAGAACTCAACTGCTGGCTATTGCTGTTGTCAGTGTATGTATGTGAGAACTCATCTGCTGGCTATAGCTGTGGTCAGTGTGTGTATATGAAAACTCAACTGCTGGCTACTGCTATGGTCAGTGTATGTATGTATGTGTGAACTCAACTGCAGGCTACTGTTGTGGTTAGTGTATTTATGTTAAACTCAACTGCTGGCTATTGCTGTGGTCAGTGTATGTATGTGTGAACTCAACTGCTGGCTATTGCTGTGTTCAGTGTATGTATGTGAGAACTCAACTGCTGGCTATTGCTGTGGTCAGTGTATGTATGTGAGAACGCAACTGCTGGCTATTGCTGTAATCAGTGTATGTATCTGTGAACTCAACTGCTGGCTATTGCTGTGGTCAGTGTATGTATGTGTGAACTCAACTGCTGGCTATTCCTGTGTTCATTGTATGTATGTGAGAACTCAACTGCTGGCTATTGCTGTGGTAAGGGTTTGTATGTGAGAACTCTACTGCTGGCTAATGCTATGGTCAGTGTGTGTATGTAGGTGTGAACTGAACTGCTGGCTATTGCTGTGGTCAGTGTATGTTTATGAAAACTCAACTGCTGGCTACTGCTATGGTCAGTGTATGTATGTAGGTGTGAACTCAACTGCAGGCTGCTGTTGTGGTCAGTGTATGTATGTTAGAACTCAACTGCTGGCTATTTCTGTGGTCAGTGTATGTACGTATGTGTGAACTCAACTGCTGGCTACTGTTGTGGTCAGTGTATGTATGTGAGAACTCAATTGCTGGCTAATGCTGTGGTCAGTGTATGTACGTATGTGTGAACTCAACTGCTGGCTATTGCTGTGGTCAGTGTATGTACGAATGTGTGAACTCAACTGCTGGCTACTGTTGTGGTCAGTGTATGTATGTGAGAACTCAACTGCTGGCTATTGCTGTGGTCAGTGTACGTATGTGTGAACTCAACTGCTGACTATTGCTGTGGTCAGTGTATGTATGTGAGAACTCAACTGCTGGCTAATGCTGTGGTCAGTGTATGTATGTGAGAATTCAACTACTTGCTATTGCTGTGGTCAGTGTATGTATGTGTGAACTCAACTGCTGGCTATTGCTGTTATCAGTGTATGTATGTGTGAACTCAACTGCTGACTATTGCTGTGGTCAGTGTATGTATGTGAGAACTCAACTACTGGCTATTGCTGTGGTCAGTGTATGTATGTGTGAACTCAACTGCTGGCTATTGCTGTTGTCAGTGTATGTATGTGTGAACTCAACTGCTGACTATTGCTGTGGTCAGTGTATGTATGTGAGAACTCAACTGCTGGCTATTGCTGTGGTCAGTGTACGTATGTGTGAACTCAACTGCTGACTATTGCTGTGGTCAGTGTATGTATGTGAGAACTCAACTGCTGGCTAATGCTGTGGTCAGTGTATGTATGTGAGAACTCAACTACTGGCTATTGCTGTGGTCAGTGTACGTATGTGTGAACTCAACTGCTGGCTACTGCTGTGACCAGTGTATGTATGTGTGAACTCAACTGCTGGCTATTGCTGTGGTCAGTGTATGTATGTGTGAACTCAACTGTGGCTATTGCTGTGCTCAATGTATGTATGTGTGAACTCAACTGTTGGCTACTGCTGTGATCAGTGTATGTTTGTGTGAACTCAACTGCTGGCTATTGCTGTGGTCAGTGTATGTATGCGTGAATTCAACTGCTGGCTATTGCTGTGGTCAGTTTATGTTTGTGTGAACTCAACTGTGATTATTGCTGTGCTCAATGTATGTATGTATGAACTCAACTGCTGGCTACTGCTGTGATCAGTGTATGTATGTGTGAACTCAACTGCTGGCTATTGCTGTATTCAGTGTATGTATGCGTGAATTCAACTGCTGGCTATTGCTGTGGTCAGTTTATGGATGTGAGAACTCAACTACTGGCTATTGCTGTGGTCAGTGTATGTATGTGTGAACTCAACTGCTGGCTATTGCTGTTGTCAGTGTATGTATGTGAGAACTCATCTGCTGGCTATTGCTGTGGTCAGTGTATGTATATGAAAACTCAACTGCTGGCTACTGCTATGGTCAGTGTATGTATGTATGTGTGAACTCAACTGCAGGCTACTGTTGTGGTTAGTGTATGTATGTTAAACTCAACTGCTGGCTATTGCTGTGGTCAGTGTATGTATGTGTGAACTCAACTGCTGGCTATTGCTGTGTTCAGTGTATGTATGTGAGAACTCATCTGCTGGCTATTGCTGTGGTCAGTGTATGTATATGAAAACTCAACTGCTGGCTACTGCTATGGTCAGTGTATGTATGTATGTGTGAACTCAACTGCAGGCTACTGTTGTGGTTAGTGTATGTATGTTAAACTCAACTGCTGGCTATTGCTGTGGTCAGTGTATGTATGTGTGAACTCAACTGCTGGCTATTGCTGTGTTCAGTGTATGTATGTGAGAACTCAACTGCTGGCTATTGCTGTGGTCAGTGTATGTATGTGTGAACTCAACTGCTGGCTATTGCTGTGGTCAGTGTATGAATGTGTTAACTCAACTGCTGGCTATTGCTGTGGTCAGTGTATGTATGAGAGAACTCAACTGCTGGCTATTGCTGTAATCAATGTATGTATCTGTGAACTCAACTGCTGGCTATTGCTGTGGTCAGTGTATGTATGTGTGAACTCAACTGCTGGCTATTCCTGTGTTCATTGTATGTATGTGAGAACTCAACTGCTGGCTATTGCTGTGGTAAGGGTTTGTATGTGAGAACTCAACTGCTGTCTATTGCTATGGTCAGTGTATGTATGTAGGTGTGAACTGAACTGCTGGCTATTGCTGTGGTCAGTGTATGTATATGAAAACTCAACTGCTAGCTACTGCTATGGTCAGTGTATGTATGTAGGTGTGAACTCAACTGCAGGCTGCTGTTGTGGTCAGTGTATGTATGTTAGAACTCAACTGCTGGCTATTGCTGTGGTCAGTGTATGAACGTATGTGTGAACTCAACTGCTGGCTACTGTTGTGGTCAGTGTATGTATGTGAGAACTCAATTGCTGGCTAATGCTGTGGTCAGTGTATGTACGTATGTGTGAACTCAACTGCTGGCTATTGCTGTGGTCAGTGTATGTACGAATGTGTGAACTCAACTGCTGGCTACTGTTGTGGTCAGTGTATGTATGTGAGTACTCAACAGCTGACTATTGCTGTGGTTAGTGTATGTATGTGAGAACTCAACTGCTGGCTAATGCTGTGGTCAGTGTACGTATGTGTGAACTCAACAGCTGACTATTGCTGTGGTTAGTGTATGTATGTGAGAACTCAACTGCTGGCTAATGCTGTGGTCAGTGTATGTATGTGAGAACTCAACTACTGGCTATTGCTGTGGTCAGTGTATGTATGTGTGAACTCAACTGCTGGCTATTGCTGTTGTCAGTGTATGTATGTGTGAACTCATCTGCTGGCTATTGCTGTGGTCAGTGTATGTATATGAAAACTCAACTGCTGGCTACTGCTATGGTCAGTGTATGTATGTATGTGTGAACTCAACTGCAGGCTACTGTTGTGGTTAGTGTATGTATGTTAAACTCAACTGCTGGCTATTGCTGTGGTCAGTGTATGTATGTGAGAACTCAACTGCTGGCTATTGCTGTTGTCAGTGTATGTATGTGAGAACTCATCTGCTGGCTATAGCTGTGGTCAGTGTGTGTATATGAAAACTCAACTGCTGGCTACTGCTATGGTCAGTGTATGTATGTATGTGTGAACTCAACTGCAGGCTACTGTTGTGGTTAGTGTATTTATGTTAAACTCAACTGCTGGCTATTGCTGTGGTCAGTGTATGTATGTGTGAACTCAACTGCTGGCTATTGCTGTGTTCAGTGTATGTATGTGAGAACTCAACTGCTGGCTATTGCTGTGGTCAGTGTATGTATGTGAGAACTCAACTGCTGGCTATTGCTGTTGTCAGTGTATGTATGTGAGAACTCATCTGCTGGCTATAGCTGTGGTCAGTGTGTGTATATGAAAACTCAACTGCTGGCTACTGCTATGGTCAGTGTATGTATGTATGTGTGAACTCAACTGCAGGCTACTGTTGTGGTTAGTGTATTTATGTTAAACTCAACTGCTGGCTATTGCTGTGGTCAGTGTATGTATGTGTGAACTCAACTGCTGGCTATTGCTGTGTTCAGTGTATGTATGTGAGAACTCAACTGCTGGCTATTGCTGTGGTCAGTGTATGTATGTGAGAACGCAACTGCTGGCTATTGCTGTAATCAGTGTATGTATCTGTGAACTCAACTGCTGGCTATTGCTGTGGTCAGTGTATGTATGTGTGAACTCAACTGCTGGCTATTCCTGTGTTCATTGTATGTATGTGAGAACTCAACTGCTGGCTATTGCTGTGGTAAGGGTTTGTATGTGAGAACTCTACTGCTGGCTAATGCTATGGTCAGTGTGTGTATGTAGGTGTGAACTGAACTGCTGGCTATTGCTGTGGTCAGTGTATGTTTATGAAAACTCAACTGCTGGCTACTGCTATGGTCAGTGTATGTATGTAGGTGTGAACTCAACTGCAGGCTGCTGTTGTGGTCAGTGTATGTATGTTAGAACTCAACTGCTGGCTATTGCTGTGGTCAGTGTATGTACGTATGTGTGAACTCAACTGCTGGCTACTGTTGTGGTCAGTGTATGTATGTGAGAACTCAATTGCTGGCTAATGCTGTGGTCAGTGTATGTACGTATGTGTGAACTCAACTGCTGGCTATTGCTGTGGTCAGTGTATGTACGAATGTGTGAACTCAACTGCTGGCTACTGTTGTGGTCAGTGTATGTATGTGAGAACTCAACTGCTGGCTATTGCTGTGGTCAGTGTATGTATGTGTGAACTCAACTGCTGACTATTGCTGTGGTCAGTGTATGTATGTGAGAACTCAACTGCTGGCTAATGCTGTGGTCAGTGTATGTATGTGAGAATTCAACTACTTGCTATTGCTGTGGTCAGTGTATGTATGTGTGAACTCAACTGCTGGCTATTGCTGTTATCAGTGTATGTATGTGTGAACTCAACTGCTGACTATTGCTGTGGTCAGTGTATGTATGTGAGAACTCAACTACTGGCTATTGCTGTGGTCAGTGTATGTATGTGTGAACTCAACTGCTGGCTATTGCTGTTGTCAGTGTATGTATGTGTGAACTCAACTGCTGACTATTGCTGTGGTCAGTGTATGTATGTGAGAACTCAACTGCTGGCTATTGCTGTGGTCAGTGTACGTATGTGTGAACTCAACTGCTGACTATTGCTGTGGTCAGTGTATGTATGTGAGAACTCAACTGCTGGCTAATGCTGTGGTCAGTGTATGTATGTGAGAACTCAACTACTGGCTATTGCTGTGGTCAGTGTACGTATGTGTGAACTCAACTGCTGGCTACTGCTGTGACCAGTGTATGTATGTGTGAACTCAACTGCTGGCTATTGCTGTGGTCAGTGTATGTATGTGTGAACTCAACTGTGGCTATTGCTGTGCTCAATGTATGTATGTGTGAACTCAACTGTTGGCTACTGCTGTGATCAGTGTATGTTTGTGTGAACTCAACTGCTGGCTATTGCTGTGGTCAGTGTATGTATGCGTGAATTCAACTGCTGGCTATTGCTGTGGTCAGTTTATGTTTGTGTGAACTCAACTGTGATTATTGCTGTGCTCAATGTATGTATGTATGAACTCAACTGCTGGCTACTGCTGTGATCAGTGTATGTATGTGTGAACTCAACTGCTGGCTATTGCTGTGGTCAGTGTATGTATGCGTGAATTCAACTGCTGGCTATTGCTGTGGTCAGTTTATGGATGTGAGAACTCAACTACTGGCTATTGCTGTGGTCAGTGTATGTATGTGTGAACTCAACTGCTGGCTATTGCTGTGGTCAGTGTATGTATGTGAGAACTCATCTGCTGGCTATTGCTGTGGTCAGTGTATGTATATGAAAACTCAACTGCTGGCTACTGCTATGGTCAGTGTATGTATGTATGTGTGAACTCAACTGCAGGCTACTGTTGTGGTTAGTGTATGTATGTTAAACTCAACTGCTGGCTATTGCTGTGGTCAGTGTATGTATGTGTGAACTCAACTGCTGGCTATTGCTGTGTTCAGTGTATGTATGTGAGAACTCATCTGCTGGCTATTGCTGTGGTTAGTGTATGTATATGAAAACTCAACTGCTGGCTACTGCTATGGTCAGTGTATGTATGTATGTGTGAACTCAACTGCAGGCTACTGTTGTGGTTAGTGTATGTATGTTAAACTCAACTGCTGGCTATTGCTGTGGTCA
>JAHLWY010001635.1:0-16027 GCA_020002185.1 Paraescarpia echinospica
TGTTTGTATCCAACTGGACACACCATCCCCTATATTACTCTCTGTCTTCTGTCTGTCAACCCTGTTTGTATCCAACTGATCACACCATCCCCTACACCAAGGGCTTTTAGTCTAAGTAACAATCTTTGATGTGGAACTTTACCAAATGCTTTCTGAAAATCTAAGTAGACAACATTCACTGATGACCCATCATCTACCCACTTTGTAATTTCTTCTAAAAAACATAGGAGATTGGTTAGACAAGACCTAACTTTTAGGAACTCATGCTGAGACTCATTTATTAATTTGTTTTTTAGTCCTTTGGCCGAAGGTCTAAGGGACTATTGCCATCACTCTGCGTCTGCCGTCCTCCGTCCGCCGTCCACCGTATCTCAAAAACCGTTCAGCAACTTTTTCTCTAATTTTGCATATACATATCTTAGGGCACTGCCACTATGCATGAGAAATCTGTATTTTATTGAATCATTTTAAGGGCTCCCTATGGCCTCCAAGGACCCCAAAACTGGTAAAAATGTAACATTTTGTTTATTTTTACAAAAACTGTTCAGCAACTTTTTTTTCTAATTTTGCTTAGATGTATCTTAGGGTGCTGCCACTATATACAAGAAATCTGTATTTGATTGAATCATTCTAAGGGGCCCCCAAAGTGCAAAAGATTTTGTTTAATGTGCCAGAAAGCCAGCAGCATGACTAAACTCTGCAGCCTAGTGCTATTCTTCCATTGAGACCTTGACTAATCTTTAATTGGTCACAGGGCCCAGGCAGAGTAGACACACTTGCCCCCTGTTAGACTGGACAGTTGCCTAAAACAGACCTGCCTACCATTCCGGATTGTCCGGAATCAATCCGGAAATACACCTAAAATTACGGTATTACGGCGAGGGATGGAATTATTACGGATTCTTTCGTTGTCACAATGAGCGTCAATCAATTCCGTACTCCTCAAATTTAGCTTCACTTTAATCAACAGGTGGCAGCATATATACGCTGCTTGTTGTGATATGGTTTTTCATTCGCTGCTTCTGGTCGTAATCTGACCAATAGGAAACAGCGTTACGACAAATTCGCATTTCCGCGCTCATGGCGCTCAAACAAAACGAAATCATGACTCACGCGGCACGAAATGATGCCGGGGATCGAAACGGCACCACTACCAGCCAAGAAGAAACGTGTACTGCAAACGTTTATAAAAGCATGCACGCAGACATGGCCCGTATTGTCAAGTTTAAAGAAGAGGATCGGCTTTACATATTGCCGGATACGCAAAATTTATTTTCCTATTTCATATGCCATGGTCACTGGTGACCGGGATAATTGCAGGTACTGACTATGTCGTTAGACTAGTACTAGTGACAGAGTAGTGGGTGTTGTACTTGTAGTGTTAGGCCAACTGACTGTACTAAGACTAAGTTAGTGTATTTATTGAGTTTAGTCTATCATTTACAGCCTATAATACAAGGATAGGCTTATATACTAGAGTTGAGTAGACTAGAGTCTAGACGATGTCGATGACTAGCGTAACGTAATGGTTTTGCCGTCCCCCGGCATGACTGTCTTTGATCTAGTAAAGCTGCTATACTGTTTAGTCTATAGCACTAGTTGAGCAGATGTGTGAAGAAGAGGGCGTGGGATTCATAGATTTATGGGGATACTTTGTTGGGAGGGAAGATATGTACATGAGAGATGGCCTCCATCTAAGTGGAAAGGGGGCAGCAGTATTCTCAGAGAATTTGCTGAGATCTGTTGACAGTGGGATGGGTTGCATCTATTTAAACTAAATTTGCAGGGGGGACTCGCAGAGAAGCCAGAAACTGGAGGCATAGATAAAGACAGCAAAAATAATTCAGCAAAGAACAGTCTGGAAAACTCTTCTGAAGCTGGATATAAATGTGTTTGTTTAAATGCAAGGAGAATAGTAAACACAAGAAATGAACTAAACATTATGGTAGAAGATATTGACCCTCATATAATAAGTATAACCAAATCATGGGCAACCACCGATATATCAGATGCCGAATTGGGACTAACAGGATATGTAATGTTTAGGAAAGATAGAATAGGAAGAAGGGGAGGTGGAGTTATTTTATTTATTAAAGAATCTATCCAGGCTTATGAAATAAAATTAGACAGAGAAGCAGATTGCGAAGAAGCTGCTTGGTGTAACATAATTACAGGAAACTCAATGTTAATGGTTGGATTAGTTTATCGAAGTCCAAACATAAGCATAGAAGAGAATGAAAAAATACAAAACGCTATAAGGGAAGTAAGCAAACGGAACTGTGTTATTATGGGGGACTTTAACCATGGGCATATAAAATGGAAATCTCTACAGAGTATGGGGAGTGAGGACCACAAGTTTTTAGTTTTAGTACAAGATAGTTTCCTTTCTCAACATGTGCTAGAACCAACCAGGGGAGAGAATGTGTTACACATAGTTTTGTCCTCACAGAATGAATTAGTTGACAATGTCAGGATATGTGAGCCACTGGGGAATAGTGATCACAACCAGATACATTTTACCATCAAAGTAAAATCAGAAAGGAATATTAAAAAGCAGTACAGGAGAAATTTCCACAAAGGAAAATATAAGGACATAAGGAAATATTTAGCAAAGATAGACTGGAATAACACACTGAAGAATAAGACAGCAACAGAATGCTGGAATATCTTAAAGAGTGAAATTTGTTCCCTTAAAAAAACATGGGAAGAAACACTTATCGAAAGAAGCAATTAGAAAAATTAAGTATAAACAAATGATGTGGAAGTCGTATAGACGTACTGGAAATGACGAAGACTACAACATTTATAAAGAAGCACTAAACCAAGCTACAGCTGAAATTAGAAATTCAAAGAGAAGCTATGAACATAAATTAGCTTGTAATATAAAACATGACAGCAAGAGTTTTTATGTGTATGTTCGAAGCAAACAGAAAGTTCAGGATAAGGTCGGTCCTCTAGAAGATAGTGCTGGAAATATGATATCAGAAGGATTCTTAATGGCAGAAGACCTGAATGAGTATTTTAGTTCAGTGTTTACCAGAGAAGACACTAGTTCACTGCCAGTACCAGAGGCTAAGTTCAAGGAGGCAGAATCAGACTATTTAAGACAATTAATTGTAACCCCAGAAATGGTAGCTAAGAAAATTAGGGCTATGAAGGATAACAAATCACCTGGAGTGGATGGGATTCCACTTAAACTACTGTGTGGTAGTAGAACAAATTAGCATACCACTTGCAGCGTTTTCTTGTCATTAGAGAGGAGTGGTTCCCTTTAAAGATGGAAAACAAACATTATAGATTGACTAAAAGGTTCGAGAAACAAGTCAAATAATTATAGACCAGTTAGTTTAACATAGGTGATTTATAGAATTATTATAAAGACTAATTAAAAGATCACATGGTGGATTTTCTTATTAAACATAACTTGATAAACCCATCTCAACATGGGTTTCTAAAGTGATTCCATGCTTAACAAATATGTATATTTTTGGAAGATATCACTAAGTGGGTTAGATGATGGATCACCAGTAGATATCATCTGTAGGTACCAAAGCTTTCGACAAGTGCCACATGAAAGATTACTGCCAAGCCTAAAGGCCCATGGCATAGGAAATGGTATAATTAACTGGATAGAAAATGGCTGATTGACAGAAGACAACGGGTAGTTGTTGATGGGGAGGCTTCAAACTGGAAATCAGTTTTGAGTGGGGTTCTACAGGGATCAGTACTGGGACCTATATTATTCTTAATATATATAAACGATTTGGGCGATGATATAGCTAGCAAAGGTGTTGAAATTTGCAGATGATACAAAAGTGTTTAGAAGGATTAAAAGTGATGGAGATAGACAGCATTTACAAGATGATCTTGACAGGTTGATCAAATGGTCTGAAAAGTGGCAAATGTTGTTGAATTTTGGGAAATGTAAATGCCTTCACACAGAACATGGGAACGTATATGTAGAATATACAATGGGGCGAACTGTACTAAGTACTACTGTAAAAGAAAAAGACTGACAATTATTGCTGACAATGAGATTTCAGAGCAGTGTGGAATTGCAGCTTCAAAAGGAAATAACATCCTTGGATTGATTAGGCGAAATATAGCATATGAAAAGAGCCAGCAATACCACTAGCACAAAACAATAGTTAGGCCTCATTTAGAATATTGTATACAAAAGCGTGGAGGCCATACATAAGAGGACATAGATATGCTAGAGAAAGGAATTACAGAGGAGGCGACTAAAATGATACAAAGCAGGGATCTTAGTTATGAAAAACGCCTAAAAGAATGTGGTTTAACAACACTAGAGACCAGGAGATTGAGAGGAGATCAGATAGAAGTGTTTAAAATATTGAACGGTTATGAAAATATTGATAGAAATATGTTTTTTTCAGTTAAGAAAGATAGAAAGACTAGAGGACATGAGGTTACATTAGTAAAGGAGCAGTGTAGATTAGACGTAAGAAAGTTCTCATTTTCACAAAGGACTGTGAATGAATGGAACAGATTATCTGCTGATTGTGTGGGTGCTACTAGCGTGAATATGTTTAAAAATAAAATCGACACATACCTCAGATGGGCTGGATATATGTAGATAAAAGGGTTGGACTCTCGATAACCCAAAGGGCTTCCTTGTCCACCTGCCATCTAGAGTTAATTCTCTGGATGGCAATCTTGTTAAATCTTGTTAGATCTTGTTAAATCTAAAATGACAAGTTAAAGAATATAGCACATGGTGTACTGATTTGATCTACAATTTCCTTGATCAGTTTTTGTGGTATCCTGTAAACTCCAGGTGATTTGTTTTCTTTCATCATCTTAACTTTCTTTAATATCATTTCAGGAGTAACAAACAACAGCCCTAGAGTCTAGACGATGTCGATGACTAGCGTAACGTAATGGTTTTGCCGTCCCCCGGCATGACTGTCTTTGATCTAGTAAAGCTGCTATACTGTTTAGTCTATAGCACTAGTTGAGCAGATGTGTGAAGAAGAGGGCGTGGGATTCATAGATTTATGGGGATACTTTGTTGGGAGGGAAGATATGTACATGAGAGATGGCCTCCATCTAAGTGGAAAGGGGGCAGCAGTATTCTCAGAGAATTTGCTGAGATCTGTTGACAGTGGGATGGGTTGCATCTATTTAAACTAAATTTGCAGGGGGGACTCGCAGAGAAGCCAGAAACTGGAGGCATAGATAAAGACAGCAAAAATAATTCAGCAAAGAACAGTCTGGAAAACTCTTCTGAAGCTGGATATAAATGTGTTTGTTTAAATGCAAGGAGAATAGTAAACACAAGAAATGAACTAAACATTATGGTAGAAGATATTGACCCTCATATAATAAGTATAACCAAATCATGGGCAACCACCGATATATCAGATGCCGAATTGGGACTAACAGGATATGTAATGTTTAGGAAAGATAGAATAGGAAGAAGGGGAGGTGGAGTTATTTTATTTATTAAAGAATCTATCCAGGCTTATGAAATAAAATTAGACAGAGAAGCAGATTGCGAAGAAGCTGCTTGGTGTAACATAATTACAGGAAACTCAATGTTAATGGTTGGATTAGTTTATCGAAGTCCAAACATAAGCATAGAAGAGAATGAAAAAATACAAAACGCTATAAGGGAAGTGAGCAAACGGAACTGTGTTATTATGGGGGATTTTAACCATGGGCATATAAAATGGAAATCTCTACAGAGTATGGGTAGTGAGGACCACAAGTTTTAGTTTTAGTACAAGATAGTTTCCTTTCTCAACATGTGCTAGAACCAACCAGGGGAGAGAATGTGTTAGACATAGTTTTGTCCTCACAGAATGAATTAGTTGACAATGTCAGGATATGTGAGCCACTGGGGAATAGTGATCACAACCAGATACATTTTACCATCAAAGTAAAATCAGAAAGGAATATTAAAAAGCAGTACAGGAGAAATTTCCACAAAGGAAAATATAAGGACATAAGGAAATATTTAGCAAAGATAGACTGGAATAACACACTGAAGAATAAGACAGCAACAGAATGCTGGAATATCTTAAAGAGTGAAATTGAATGCATCATCGTCAAATTTGTTCCCTTAAAAAACATGGGGAAGAAACACTTGCTCAGAAAGCAATTAGAAAAAGTGAGTATAAACAAATGATGTGGAGATTGATATAGACATTACCCTGGAAGAGAACTAACATTATTTATAAAAAGAAACTTACTAAACCAAGCTACAGCTGAAATTAGAAATTCAAGAGAGAAGCTATGAACATAAATTAAGCATAATATAAAACATGACAACCAAGAGTTTTTTATGTGTATGTTCGGAAACAAACAGAAAGAGTTCAGGATAAAGGTCAGTCCTCTAGAATGAGTGCTGGAAATATGATATCAGAAGAAAAGTTCTTAATGGCAGAAGACCTGAATGAGTATTTTTAGTTCAAGTGTTTACCAGAGACACTAGTTCACTGCACCAAGTACCAGAAGCTAAGTTCAAAGGGCAGAATCAGACTATTTAAGACGTTAATTGTAACCCCAGAAATGGTAGCTAAGAAAATTAGGGCTATGAAGGATAATAAATCACCTGGAGTGGATGGTATTCCACCCAAACTACTATTGGAAATTGTAGAACAAATTAGCATACCGCTTGCAACAGTTTTCAACTTGTCATTAGAAGAGGGAGTGGTTCCTTTAGAATGGAAAGAAGCAAACATTATACCGTTATTCAAAAAAGGTTAGAGAAACAAGTCAAATAATTATAGACCAGTTAGTTTAACATCGGTGATTTGTAAATTATTAGAAAGACTAATTAAAGATCACATGGTGGATTTTCTTGTTAAACATAACTTGATAAACCCATCTCAACATGGGTTTCTAAAAGCGAGGTCATGCTTAACAAATATGTTATGTTTTTTGGAAGATATCACTAAGTGTGTAGATGATGGATCACCAGTAGATATCATCTACTTAGATTTTCAAAAAGCTTTCGACAAAGTGCCACATCAGAGATTACTGCTTAAACTAAAGGCCCATGGCATAGGAAATGGTATAATTAACTGGATAGAAAAATGGCTGATTGACAGAAGACAACAGGTAGTTGTTGATGGGGAGGCTTCAAACTGGAAATCAGTTTTGAGTGGGGTTCCACAAGGATCAGTACTGGGACCTATATTATTCTTAATATATATAAACGATTTGGATGATGATATAGCTAGCAAGGTGTTGAAATTTGCAGATGATACAAAAGTGTTTAGAAGGATTAAAAGTGATGGGGATAGACAGCATTTACAAGATGATCTTGACAGGTTGATCAAATGGTCTAAAAAGTGGCAAATGTTGTTCAATTTTGGGAAATGTAAATGCCTTCACACAGGACATGGGAACGAATATGTGGAATTGCAGCTTCAAAGGGAAATCAAATCCTTGGATTGATTAGGCGAAATATAGCATATAAAGAAAAAGAACTAATAATACCACTGTACAAAACAATAGTTAGGCCTCATTTGGAATATTGTATACAAGCGTGGAGGCCATACCGCAAGAAGGACATAGATATGCTAGAAAGAGTACAGAGGAGAACGACTAAAATGATACCAAAACTGAGGGATCTTAGTTATGAAAAACGCCTAAAAGAATGTGGTTTAACAACACTAGAGACCAGGAGATTGAGAGGAGATCAGATAGAAGTGTTTAAAATATTGAATGGTTATGAAAATATTGATAGAAATGTTTTTTCAGTTAAGAAAGATAGAAAGACTAGAGGACATGAAGTTACATTAGTATAGGAGCAGTGTAGATTAGACGTGAGAAAGTTATCATTTTCACAAAGGACTGTGAATGAATGGAACAGATTATCTGATGATTGTGTGAGTGCTAGTAGTGTGAATGTTTAAAAATAAAATCGACACATACCTCAGAAGGGCTGGATATATGTAGATAAAAGGGTTGGACTCTCGATAAGCCAAAGGGCTTCCTTGTCCACCTGCCATCTAGAGTTAATTCTCTGGATGGCAATCTTGTTAAATCTTGTTAAATTATTGCACAAATCCTGCAACAAAATTAAATTAGTGAACATAATTTTCTTTAATTGATATAAGTAGATATTTTGAGGTGGGAACTATTTACAAAACATAATAAATTTGTCTTGCCATTGTCTGTATTAATGTACAGTTAATATATAATTTGTCCAGATACCGGCCATGGGCACTGAATCTGTAGAGTAAATTGTAATTTACCAGAGCATTTTGTTTTCTTTTAGCAGGACTTTCCTTCAGCTGCAATAAAACAATATTGTCAATTGCAAAATATATTGAGAATTGAAAAAGATACAGTTTGCTTTTAAGTCAAGTTTCATATAATGTACAGATTCATATGTAGGGTCGTTCCTACATTAGTATAATGACCCCCTGTATCTCAACACATTTGTTTTTTCATGTGTACACAAATAATAATTCTGTAACTCAATGATACTTCCGAAAAAAGTATATTAGTTATGCTACAGGAGCTTATCTACCAATATATAAACACATTCATACTAGTTATACATTCCTGCAGCTGATATTAATTATATTGCAAGCTAACTTACTTTAAGAATAATGTTGGAACATAAGAAAAAGCAGCCTAAGACAGGCTAGAGATTTCTTATGCCAATAGTCCTGTGCCCAAAGTTATGACTATTCTCTAAACATAATATATCTACTGTCTGTATCACATGGTGACGTGTATAAGACTATAGTTAGTATAAATCATGCAGGCATGTCCAATTGCCATACAAATAGGACACAGGCCTAGGTTTCACAAGAGAGGTAACTTCTGTATGATATAGCCATAGACCTGTCATGGCAATTTCTTTGCCAACTTTAGAGGAAAGGGCAAATTAAAAAAAAATACAGTACAATGTATACAGATAGCTGCCTACGGATATGAGCCACATAGCCATAAGGGGATGGGGCATGTCCATGGCATGAACATTAGTCATGCCTGGTCAGTCATGGATCAGGGCATGAGCATGGATGATATTATTAGGATTATGTTTGTATGTCTATGAGAGGTAAAGTAAAGAGTAGGCCTAACCGAGATTTTGTGTTTTCACGCCGTCTTTACCTTTGCCCTCTACGCCCACGGCCCCACGCTACGGCTTTACCTATGGCTTATGGATACGAATCTGCCCAACAACCCTCTACTAGAGTAGACTACAGTCTATGCTTTGACTACAGACAACAGTCATCACTGCCAGTAACAGTGACAACTGACAGTCAGTCATTCACTGATTCAGATGAGCATGCCTTGAGTGAGACAACACAACTTATACAGAGAAGGTTAGGCCCTCACAAGAGTCGCCAAAACCCAACTGCTAAACTCACAATGACAGTTAGTTGTTGTGGACTGTGGCCTTTGAACTAGTATAGCTATAGTTTGTCCTTCAATTTTGGTCTTAATGTTGATGAGCAGTGAAGTCTAGTGAATGGTGAAGGGAGAGCTCTGCAGATGTTGCGAACAAAAAATTGTTTTGGCAAACTCAGCTATGAATAATCATGTTAAAATATATGTGATTCAAAATATAACATGGAACATTTTCATGATAAATTACATAAATAAAAACCAATATTACTAATAATTAAAGTGATAAATTAAACACTACAAATACAACAGGAATAAATCATGTCAGCTTGCACAAGCGACCGGACCTTCATCTTCGACCTAAGTTTAACGTTTCCCAATAAATGTCTATGTTAGATTTTATGAAGTAGCATATATATATATACATAATCACTGAAATGCAGTCCATCATCATTTAAAAAAAATTGATAAATTAAACGGTTAACTTACATGGCCTCAATAAACAGTTACCCAGACAGGTTGGCTATTGTCATCTTACCCGGCTTACTGGCTTTCTGTAAAATTTGAACTCTGAATTGCTCTAAAATTAGAGAACATTAAAATAATTATGAAGATGATCCCTCATGTGGGTAAGATGACAACAGCCAACCTGTCTGGGTAAATGTTTATTGAGGCTATGTAAGTTAGCCATTTAATTTTTCAGAAATAAAAATTGTATCTACTCAAAGAAGCATAAACTGTATTTTTTACAATAATCAAACACTTTAAATATAGCATGAATAGTGACCAATATTTGACATGTCAGCTTTTAAGCTAACACGTAGTCGCTATCAAAGGAGCCACCTTCCTTTTATATGCTATTTATTAGTTTGACCAGCAGTAATCTTGAACACTGATATTAACATAAAAATATAAAAAACAAAATGTACATTTAAAAAATATTCCATACTATAAGCAGGTCTCAATAAGTTAAGATAGCACAGTAACGCTACTCACTAGATACCTTATTTGCCTTTTGCTTGGAGGGATGTTACAATCATCGGCCTTACCTAAAACACGAGAGAGGCATAAATAGAGGAAGCAATCTACATGTACAGTTAATGTACTAACTAAGCAATGCCGTTTGTTTTCCAGAATCCAACTTAATGCTTTGAACATTCAGAAGTCCAAAAAATTAATATACCAGACACACCATTGTTTTGGACTTGGAGACATCACACAGTTCAGTTAATTACAAATAACACAATGTTTTAATTGATTTTATCACCTTGAATTAGACTTGATAAAAAAGTTTGATGACGATGCAGGATTAATATATCTTAAAGTTAATTTAATAGACAATACTTAATAGTACTATAAGTGATACATTTTGAACAAAGTCAAAGCAGCTATTATTCCTAACAGGGATAACTTATTTAAATTGTTCTAATTTACATGATATTCAGAACAAGTGAAATATTTCAATTCATACAATATCCAACACCATACTCCGTACAACTACTACAAGGTACAGCGAAAATGCTTCCAAAAAGATGCCTCTGCAGCGTCAACATTTCACACATCCTTTCATAAAGTTAAACACAATATATATGCCGAATGTCAGTGTCGCGAGTGTTGTATTTTAAACAACGTATACTAGTGCCGCTAGTTCGTGCATCGAAAATTTCGTAAAACTGCCACAATACCGCATTGTTACGGAATTTCGCTATGCACTTGACACTCGAGTCTAGTATGTAAATTACAAGCTGTACCTGTGCCACTGTGACGTCTGTCTGTGAGTGTGGGTGGTTTTCTCGGCACGCGCCACTTCTTTGATAAAATCCGCAACTTTCTCAACTCTACTTCTTCGCTCGGGTGCATATTCTGTCGCGCTACCATTTTTGCTATCTGTCTATAGTAGTTTGGTCAAATTCTACAGAGACTCATCCACGATAAAGCTAAATCAATATTTGAAGTGAGAGCTTTGACAGCAAGACGCTTCCGCCATTTTCCTCACGCGTGACCTAGATTCTGACGCATGCGCACAATTCGCGTATGAAATATACACAGACGACACTCTGGACGCGGTAATTTTTAACCAAAACACAAAATACGTAATATTCTGTTTTATTCGCGCAACGTTTCATTGATAGTAGTAGTTTGCAAACCATGCGATCTAATCTCAAATATACACTCGATTAAAGCTAGCATAACACCATATATGATAAACGTATATGTACAGGCAATGTTCGACACAAAAAGTATACGCTCACAAATTTCCAGTTCGTGTAAATATAAAATGTTACGCTACAACACACAATAAACTGCAGAATTCCCCAAAATAACACGCACTTAATGTATGTGACTAACAAAAAGTCAGTATCTGCACCACAGAAATGTGTGTGGAAGGTTAAAATATTGCCTGTACACGTATATGTACAGGTAATATAAATGTACAGGCAATGCGGTGATTTTTGGCAGTGAATGTACAGGTAATGCGGTATATAGACTTATATATATATATATATTATATATATATCATATATATATGATATGATGACACACAGCATTTCAAATCCAGACTACATGTGGCGTAACTTGTTCGTCTTGCATGCACCTGGTGTGTGTGACAGTCATATCCTTAATGAACATACTAAGCAAAACTCGAGGCCGCTTTTGATTCACCCCATGTCGAAAACTTCAAAGTAAAGTTGCCAGACAAAAAGTCGCTTTGATCAGCATGTCTAAGCACATTACGTAGTCTATGGGGTTGACTGCTTCCTTATAACACCAGTATTAAGTAAATTAGCATGATATATCCTTCAAACGTTATAAAAATCGTACGATCTTCCCAACTCCATCCGCCATCTTTGCTTCGTTTGCAACGGGTGTCCTGTTATAGTTCGAGTTCTATTTGTTTCCAGTGCTTGGCTACGTTCTATTAACTGACTAGTCTGTATTATTGTGGTTACAATGTTATGGTCTTATGAGGTCTCACTCATTAGTCAGTCTTTTTCAGAACATTATCGCCAAACCGACCTTTCTATGCTGGCACTGGGGGTGGTCACTGCCAGGGTGCTTGTTGTCCTCAGTGGTTCTTTTACGTTCCAAATTGAGACGGGACCGACATTAACGTGATCTCCGAGTCACGAGGGATACACAGTCCCCAATGTTGAGAGCCTGGTTTGTACACCAAATACCATGCCTGCCCGGTCCGGGTTTTGAACTCAGAGCGCTGGCATGCCAGGCGGATGTGCTAACCACTGAACGAATGAATGAACGGCGCAGAGTTAGTGATTCGTCGTGTTCGGCAAGCTTTTTTAAAATATGCGTTCTGATTTATTTTATGTTATGCCTTTTTAATACAATTTACTTTATCTTCACAAATTAACTGACGCCTGTCGTGTATGTTTCAGACTTTGGAGGTATCTACCTGGACATTGACATGCTGATGCTGAAGTCGCTTGACCCTCTTCGGACGCACAATCTCGTTCTCGGTAGACCCGTGCCGATAGCGCTCTCCAACGGGATTATACTCGCTCGCAAGGGGGCGCTGTTCCTGCGCTTATGGTTGGAGAACTACCGCAACTACGACGGGTCGAGTTGGGGCGGAAATTCTGTCCAGTTTTCGCACCGTCTGCAAAAACTCTTTCCACATTTAGTGCACGTCGAGGAGAACAACATGTTGCGTCCGAACTATCTGGAGTTGGAACTCTTGTACGGGATTAATAATAAGTTCTTCGACTGGTCTAAAAGCTACAGTATGCATATATACGGGGAGGACAAATACAAAGTACCGAAAACGCCACAACAGTTGAAAGGATTCAATAGCACACTTGGCCAGGTGATGCGGTACATTTACTTCGGAAGCCCTGCTTTGCTTCCCATAAAAGGTAAACGATTCACGCCAAAATGATGGCGTTATACACTCATATAAATTATTTGCCACTTTTGTTATGTATAATAAAAAAGTACATAGAGTAGTGCGGGACAAAGCGCACACCTTTAGCGAAACAAAATACCATTTTGGTCTCCTTGTTTTTTGCAGAAAAAGTTAACACATTCACGCAATCACTTATTTTACCTAAAACAGCATAAATATATAACCAAAGTATCTACATAACATAATAATAATCTTTTTTTTATATAGCGCCATATCCATAGCGTTCATAGCGCTTTACATAAAACTAAAATATAAATAGTAAAAATTAAACAAATTTAAATATAAAAGTAAAAACAATTAAGATAGTAATGCTGTGTAAACATCAATAGATTAAAAAGAAAACAATTCTCATGGTAAAATAAGTAGTTAAAATGTTCTTTCGGCTGTTAAGAACATCAAGATAAAAATATGAATAACTTAGAATAAAAATGTTTCTGTGGTCTTTCAAGCAGAATATGCAATAATGAAAAGGTAAGTTTTTAAGGCTGCCTTGAAGGATTGCAGGGAGGTTTTGGAAGTAACAGTAGTTGGTAGATTATTCCATACTGTAGCGGCAGCGTGAACGAATGCGCATTCACCAGCTTTGGTTCGGGCTCTAGCAACGACAAGATTATTACCCTCAGCAGAACGAAGATGTCTGGCTGGTTTGTAAGCTGATACAAGTGACTGCATATATGGTGGCGATAGTTCAGCATTTAACGCCTTATAAGTAAGTTCTGCTGTTTTGTACGTAATCCGTTGCTGGACAGGCAGCCAGTGGAGTTGGCGCAGTAGTGGTACCGCACTGTCGCATCGCGCACGCCGAGTTATTAGACGAACAGCAGCATTCTGCAGTCGCTTCAGCCTGCCGATGTCCTTGGCAGAAGTGCCAAACAGAAGCGAATTGCAATAATCTAAGCGTGATGTTATCATTGCATTTACCACACGTTCTGCTGTCGACTGTGGCAGGTAACGGTGAATTTGGCCGATGTTACGTAAATGCAGTGAACAGGTACTAATGGTACGAGAAACCTGCACCGTCATGTCAAGATGCTTATCTAAGTAGACACCAAGATCTCTCACACATTCCGCGGCATATACGACTTCAGATCCAACGCGCACATGCAGTCCAGCAACCAAATTAGATGCCGACCTGGGTACAACCGGTAGAACCTCGGTTTTTGCATCATTCATCAGCAAGTAGTTGAACGTCATCCAGGATTTGATGTCGTCGATGCACAGCGGTAGTAAGAGAAATGACATTCAAGTCAAATTGAGTGGTGGACTTTATCGAAAACATTGCCATTTTCTTCTCCTAATTTTCCGCCAAGGCAGAAACAGTTAGCACGTTCACGCATACACCTATTTTACTTAAGCCAGTATTAAAAACACAGATCCGTAGTATCTACATATTAAACAAACACAAAAATATAATTTCAGTAAAGGCTAAGCCCGGGATACACTGGCATTTTTCGCCCGATATGACCCGACTAACTCAGCTCGGTGAGTCTGTATGCCCAACTCACCCAGACTGCAGTGTACATACTACACCGACTGACTCGACCGGGACCTATTAACCTGATCCTGGCGGGAAAATATTCGCACGCCGACTTCGAAAATGTCTGTAAGTCTGAGTGACGTCACAATCAAGCAAACGAACCAAACAAACAGCGGTGAAGAATGGTCTAAATTACATCATTGCTTGAAAACTTTCGACTATGTAATATTGACACCAACTAGCCCCGATTACACTCGGACATTAGCCGACTGACACCGACTCGACTAAACCAATACCGACTGGTCTGATCGGGTCGGGCGAAAAAACATCAGTGAAACACGGGCTTAAAGCGAATTAATACCAGAGAGACACGAACCCATAAAGGCTAAAGCCCCTATATAATATCCATCTAAAGCCTCCATATTTCCCATGCTACATCTCCCAAACGTACAGACAAGCAACATGACAAATACCAACATTTAGTCACTTACTCCAATGAAATAATAAGCATTCGTACCTTAACATGGATGATGAGGCGTTCAACCAATAACTTCACAACAAATCCGTACCGCGGCGGCAGCATCGATTGAGCTTCACAAAAAATGTTCATGTCATGTGTAACATTGTCGCTTATTTAAATTAATAAATTCACGATACGAAGTTCCGACTACCCAGTGGAAAATCAACTAGATAAATTGCTTTGGCCGCAACGTGGAACATGATCTTAATAATAGTCCACTAACTAATCATCTTGCCGGGCACCTATCATTTTGCATCCTTATGTTGATATATTTTAATAGGCATTAGCCATCAAGCATATTGTTAATGATGGCATTTTCGTTGCCCTGTCATCTCTTGGGCTGCAGCCTGCTGGATGCTTATCGCCTACACAGAAGCGGCGGATTCCTCCACTTTGGCCTTTGGGTAACTTAATCCCATTTGAATGATGGCAAATTTCTTTGCCAAAGGGTAGCACTGGGAAGTCCTACACAGGCACCCCTATAACCTCTGTACCTTGTCACTCTATTAATCAGGCAACCAGTTATAGGTCATCAGTCCCCTACCCTCCTAATTATCCGGGATTGAATCTTGTCACGGTTTACGTAAATTGAATTTCGCGCTATCACGCGGCTATGCAGACGAACGCAGTGTTAGCCAGGATACTTTGCGTAGAGCCGAAATGAACAGATCTCCGAACAGGTCAATAAATAGTCGATTAACCGATTGCATGTTTCTCCCACACTCCGCAGCAGTAACGGGGTCAGCACACTATTGGTTTTCCCATAGGCGACCAT
>JAHLWY010001636.1:0-17325 GCA_020002185.1 Paraescarpia echinospica
GGTGAACAGCCAAGAGTGATCTCAATAGGGCAGAGATGAACAGCCCAGAGTGTTCTCAATGGGGCAGGGGGTGGGAACGGCGGGAGTGATCCTCGGCAGGGGCGGGGGTGAGGCAATAGAGTAGAATCTCAATAGGACGGGGTGAACAGCCAAAGAGTGATCTCAATAGGGCAGGGTGAACAGCCAAAAGTGAGATTTCAATGGGGGCAGAGATGAACGGCCCAAGGTGTTCTCAATGGGGCAGGGGGTGAGACGGCCAGAGTGATCTCGATGGGCGGGTGAGGGCTGTGGGGGCTGATCTCAATGGGGCAGGGGTGAACAGCCAAGAGTGACCTCAATAGGGCAGGGGTGAACAGCCAAGAGTGATCTCAATAGGGCAGAGATGAACAGCCCAGAGTGTTCTCAATGGGGCAGGGGTGAACAGCCAAGAGTGACCTCAATAGGGCAGGGGTGAACAGCCAAGAGTGATCTCAATAGGGCAGAGATGAACAGCCCAGAGTGTTCTCAATGGGGCAGGGGTGAACAGCCAAGAGTGACCTCAATAGGGCAGGGGTGAACAGCCAAGAGTGATCTCAATAGGGCAGAGATGAACAGCCCAGAGTGTTCTCAATGGGGCAGGGGTGAACAGCCAAGAGTGATCTCAACAGGGCAGGGGTGAACAGCCAAGAGTGATCTCAATAGGGCAGGGATGAACAGACCAGAGTGATCTCAATAGGGCAGGGTGAACAGCCCAGAATGATCTCAATAGGGCAGGGATGAACAGCCCAGAGTGATCTCAATAGGGCAGGGGTGAACAGCCAAGAGTGATATCAATGGGGCAGGGTGAAAAGCCAAGAGTGTTCTCAATAATGCAGGGGTAAACAGCCCAGAGTGATCTCAATAGGGCAGGGTGAACAGCCCAGAGTGATATCAATAAGGCACGGTGAACAGCCAAGAGTGATCTCAATAGGGCACGGTGAACAGCCAAGAGTGATCTCAATAGGGCAGGGGTGAACAGCGCAGAGTGATCTCAATAGGGCAGGCGTGAACAGCCCAGAGTGATCTCAATAGGGCACGGTGAACAGCCGAAAGTGATCTCAATAGGGCAGGGGTGAACAGCCCACAGTGATATCAATAGGGCACGGTGAACAGCCCAGAGGGATCTCAATAGGGCACGGTGAACAGCCCAGAGTGATATCAATACAGCACGGTGAACAGCCAAGAGTGATCTCAATAGGGCACGGTGAACAGCCCAGAGTGATCTCAATAGGGCATGGCGAACAGCCAAGAGTGATCTCAATAGGGCAGGAGTGAACAGCCCAGAGTGATCTCAATAGGGCACGGTGAACAGCCAAGAGTGATCTCAATAGGGCAGGGGTGAACAGCCCAGAGTGATCTCAATAGGGCAGGGGTGAACAGCCCAGAGTGATCTCAACGGGGCAGGGGTGACCAGCCAAGAGTGATCTCAATAGGACAGGGGTGAACAGCCAAGAATGATCTCAATAGGGCAGGGGTGAACAGCCAAAAGTGATCTCAATAGGGCAGAGATGAACAGCCCAGAGTGTTCTCAATGGGGCAGGGGTGAACAGCCAAGAGTGATCTCAATAGGGCAGGGTGAAAAGCCAAGAGTGTTCTCAATAATGCAGGGGTGAACAGCCCAGAGTGATCTCAATAGGGCAGGGTGAACAGCCCAGAGTGATATCAATAGGGCACGGTGAACAGCCAAGAGTGATCTCAATAGGGCACGGTGAACAGCCAAGAGTGATCTCAATAGGGCACGGTGAACAGCCCAGAGTGATCTCAATAGGGCAGGGGTGAACAGCCCAGAGTGATCTCAATAGGGCATGGTGAACAGCCAAGAGTGATCTCAATAGGGCATGGTGAACAGCCAAGAGTGATCTCAATAGGGCAGGGGTGAACAGCCCAGAGTGATCTCAATAGGGCACGGTGAACAGCCAAGAGTGATCTCAATAGGGCAGGGGTGAACAGCCCAGAGTGATCTCAATAGGGCATGTTGAACAGCCAAGAGAGACCTCAATAGGGCAGGGGTGAACAGCCCAGATTGATCTCAATAGGGATGGGGTGAACAGCCCAGAGTGATCTCAATAGGGCATGGTGAACAGCCAAGAGTGATCTCAATAGGGCATGGTGAACAGCCAAGAGTGATCTCAATAGGGCACGATGAACAGCCAAGAGTGATCTCAATAGGGCAGGGGTGAACAGCCCAGAGTGATCTCAATAGGGCAGGCGTGAACAGCCCAGAGTGATCTCAATAGGGCACGGTGAACAGCCGAAAGTGATCTCAATAGGGCAGGGTGAACAGCCCACAGTGATATAAATAGGGCACGGTGAACAGCCCAGAGTGATCTCAATAGGGCACGGTGAACAGCCCAGAGTGATATCAATACAGCACGGTGAACAGCCAAGAGTGATCTCAATAGGGCACGGTGAACAGCCCAGAGTGATCTCAATAGGGCACGGCGAACAGCCAAGAGTGATCTCAATAGGGCAGGGGTGAACAGCCCAGAGTGATCTCAATAGGGCATGGTGAACAGCCAAGAGTGATCTCAATAGGGCATGGTGAACAGCCAAGAGTGATCTCAATAGGGCAAGGGTGAACAGCCCAGAGTGATCTCAACAGGGCACGGTGAACAGCCAAGAGTGATCTCAATAGGGCACGGTGAACAGCCAAGAGTGATCTCAATAGGGGAGGGGTGAACAGCCCAGAGTGATCTCAATAGGGCAGGGGTGAACAGCCCAGAGTGATCTCAATAGGGCACAGTGAACAGCCCAGAGTGATCTCAATAGGGCAGGGGTGAACAGCCCAGAGTGATCTCAATAGGGCATGGTGAACAGCCAAGAGTGATCTCAATAGGGCAGGGGTGAACGAGGCAGCAGGTGATATCAATGGGGAGACACGGTGAACGGCCAGAGTGATCTCAATGAGGGCGGTGAACAGCCAAAGGTGATCTCAATGGGGCCGCGGTGAACGGCCGGAAGTGATCTCAATGGGAGCCGCGGTGAACAACCCAGAGTGATCTCAATAGAGGCAGGTGAGCAGCCGGTGATCTCAGCGGGGCATGGCGGGCAGCCAGAGTGATCTCAATGGGGCGGGGTAGGAACGGCCCAGGTATTGTTGATCTCAATAGGGCATGTGGTGAACAGCCAAAGAGTGATCTCAATGGGACAGGGGTGAACAGCCCAGAGTGATCACCAACAGGGCCGCGGTGAACGGCCAAGAGTGATGATCTCAATAGGGCACGGTGAACAGCCAAGAGTGATCTCAATAGGGCAGGGGTGAACAGCCCAGAGTGATCTCAATAGGGCATGGTGAACAGCCAAGAGTGATCTCAATAGGGCAGGGGTGAACAGCGCAGAGTGATATCAATAGGGCACGGTGAACAGCCCAGAGTGATCTCAATAGGGCAGGGTGAACAGCCAAGAGTGATCTCAATAGGGCATGGTGAACAGCCCAGAGTGATCTCAATAGGGCACGGTGAACAGCCCAGAGTGATCTCAATAGGGCAGGGTGAACAGCCCAGAGTGATCTCAATAGGGCATGGCGAACAGCCAAGAGTGATCTCAATAGGGCAGGGGTGAACAGCCCAGAGTGATCTCAATAGGGCATGGTGAACAGCCAAGAGTGATCTCAATAGGGCATGGTGAACAGCCAAGAGTGATCTCAATAGGGCAGGGGTGAACAGCCCAGAGTGATCTCAACAGGGCATGGTGAACAGCCAAGAGTGATCTCAATAGGGCACGGTGAACAGCCAAGAGTGATCTCAATAGGGCAGGGGTGAACAGCCCAGAGTGATCTCAATAGGGCAGGGGTGAACATCCCAGAGTGATCTCAATAGGGCACAGTGAACAGCCCAGAGTGATCTCAATAGGGCAGGGGTGAACAGCCCAGAGTGATCTCAATAGGGCATGGTGAACAGCCAAGAGTGATCTCAATAGGGCAGGGGTGAACAGCGCAGAGTGATATCAATAGGGCACGGTGAACAGCCCAGAGTGATATCAATAGGGCATGGTGAACAGCCAAGAGTGATCTCAATAGGGCACGGTGAACAGCCCACAGTGATCTCAATAGGGCACGGTGAACAGCCAAGAGTGATCTCAATAGGGCACGGTGAATAGCCCAGAGTGATCTCAATAGGGCACGGTGAACAGCCCAGAGTGATCTCAATAGGGCAGGGTGAACAGCCAAGAGTGATCTCAATAGGGCAGGGGTGAACAGCCCAGAGTGATCTCAATAGGGCAGGGGTGAACAGCCCAGAGTGATCTCAACGGGGCAGGGGTGAACAGCCAAGAGTGATCTCAATAGGACAGGGGTGAACAGCCAAGAGTGATCTCAATAGGGCAGGGGTGAACAGCCAAAAGTGATTTCAATAGGGCAGAGATGAACAGCCCAGAGTGTTCTCAATGGGGCAGGGGTGAACAGCCAAGAGTGATCTCAATAAGGCATGGGTGAACAGCCCAGAATGATCTCAATAGGACAGGGGTGAACAGCCAAAAGTGATCTCAACAGGGCAGGCGTGAACAGCCAAGAGTGATCTCAATAGGGCAGGGATGAACAGACCAGAGTGATCTCAATAGGGCAGGGTGAACAGCCCAGAATGATCTCAATAGGGCAGGGATGAACAGCCCAGAGTGATCTCAATAGGGCAGGGGTGAACAGCCAAGAGTGATCTCAATAGGGCAGGGTGAAAAGCCAAGAGTGTTCTCAATAATGCAGGGGTGAACAGCCCATAGTGATCTCAATAGGGCAGGGTGAACAGCCCAGAGTGATATCAATAGGGCACGGTGAACAGCCAAGAGTGATCTCAATAGGGCACGGTAAACAGCCAAGAGTGATCTCAATAGGGCACGGTGAACAGCCAAGAGTGATCTCAATAGGGCACAGTGAACAGCCCAGAATGATCTCAATAGGGCAGGGGTGAACAGCCCAGAGTGATCCTAATAGCCAAGAGGATCCCACAGTGGGTGAAAAGCCAAGATGTTCCCACACGTAGGGTGAATCAGCCCAAGCAGTGATCCCTAATAGGGAGGGTGGGGTGAACAGCCCAGAGTGATATCAATAGGGCACGGTGAACAGCCAAGAGTGATCTCAATAGGGCATGGTAAACAGCCAAGAGTGATCTCAATAGGGCACGGTGAACAGCCAAGAGTGATCTCAATAGGGCACGGTGAACAGCCCAGAGTGATCTCAATAGGGCAGGGGTGAACAGCCCAGAGTGATCTCAATAGGGCATGGTAAACAGCCAAGAGTGATCTCAATAGGGCATGGTGAACAGCCAAGAGTGATCTCAATAGGGCAGGGGTGAACAGCCCAGAGTGATCTCAATAGGGCACGGTGAACAGCCAAGAGTGATCTCAATAGGGCAGGGGTGAACAGCCCAGAGTGATCTCAATAGGGCATGGTGAACAGACAAGAGAGACCTCAATAGGGCAGGGGTGAACAGCCCAGATTGATCTCAATAGGGCAGGGGTGAACAGCCCAGAGTGATCTCAATAGGGCATGGTGAACAGCCAAGAGTGATCTCAATAGGGCATGGTGAACAGCCAAGAGTGATTTCAATTGGGCACGGTGAACAGCCAAGAGTGATCTCAATAGGGCAGGGGTGAACAGCGCAGAGTGATCTCAATAGGGCAGGCGTGAACAGCCCAGAGTGATCTCAATAGGGCACGGTGAACAGCCGAAAGTGATCTCAATAGGGCAGGGGTGAACAGCCCACAGTGATATCAATAGGGCACGGTGAACAGCCCAGAGGGATCTCAATAGGGCACGGTGAACAGCCCAGAGTGATATCAATACAGCACGGTGAACAGCCAAGAGTGATCTCAATAGGGCACGGTGAACAGCCCAGAGTGATCTCAATAGGGCATGGCGAACAGCCAAGAGTGATCTCAATAGGGCAGGAGTGAACAGCCCAGAGTGATCTCAATAGGGCACGGTGAACAGCCAAGAGTGATCTCAATAGGGCAGGGGTGAACAGCCCAGAGTGATCTCAATAGGGCAGGGGTGAACAGCCCAGAGTGATCTCAACGGGGCAGGGGTGACCAGCCAAGAGTGATCTCAATAGGACAGGGGTGAACAGCCAAGAATGATCTCAATAGGGCAGGGGTGAACAGCCAAAAGTGATCTCAATAGGGCAGAGATGAACAGCCCAGAGTGTTCTCAATGGGGCAGGGGTGAACAGCCAAGAGTGATCTCAATAGGGCAGGGTGAAAAGCCAAGAGTGTTCTCAATAATGCAGGGGTGAACAGCCCAGAGTGATCTCAATAGGGCAGGGTGAACAGCCCAGAGTGATATCAATAGGGCACGGTGAACAGCCAAGAGTGATCTCAATAGGGCACGGTGAACAGCCAAGAGTGATCTCAATAGGGCACGGTGAACAGCCCAGAGTGATCTCAATAGGGCAGGGGTGAACAGCCCAGAGTGATCTCAATAGGGCATGGTGAACAGCCAAGAGTGATCTCAATAGCGCATGGTGAACAGCCAAGAGTGATCTCAATAGGGCAGGGGTGAACAGCCCAGAGTGATCTCAATAGGGCACGGTGAACAGCCAAGAGTGATCTCAATAGGGCAGGGGTGAACAGCCCAGAGTGATCTCAATAGGGCATGTTGAACAGCCAAGAGAGACCTCAATAGGGCAGGGGTGAACAGCCCAGATTGATCTCAATAGGGATGGGGTGAACAGCCCAGAGTGATCTCAATAGGGCATGGTGAACAGCCAAGAGTGATCTCAATAGGGCATGGTGAACAGCCAAGAGTGATCTCAATAGGGCACGATGAACAGCCAAGAGTGATCTCAATAGGGCAGGGGTGAACAGCCCAGAGTGATCTCAATAGGGCAGGCGTGAACAGCCCAGAGTGATCTCAATAGGGCACGGTGAACAGCCGAAAGTGATCTCAATAGGGCAGGGTGAACAGCCCACAGTGATATAAATAGGGCACGGTGAACAGCCCAGAGTGATCTCAATAGGGCACGGTGAACAGCCCAGAGTGATATCAATACAGCACGGTGAACAGCCAAGAGTGATCTCAATAGGGCACGGTGAACAGCCCAGAGTGATCTCAATAGGGCACGGCGAACAGCCAAGAGTGATCTCAATAGGGCAGGGGTGAACAGCCCAGAGTGATCTCAATAGGGCATGGTGAACAGCCAAGAGTGATCTCAATAGGGCATGGTGAACAGCCAAGAGTGATCTCAATAGGGCAAGGGTGAACAGCCCAGAGTGATCTCAACAGGGCACGGTGAACAGCCAAGAGTGATCTCAATAGGGCACGGTGAACAGCCAAGAGTGATCTCAATAGGGGAGGGGTGAACAGCCCAGAGTGATCTCAATAGGGCAGGGGTGAACAGCCCAGAGTGATCTCAATAGGGCACAGTGAACAGCCCAGAGTGATCTCAATAGGGCAGGGGTGAACAGCCCAGAGTGATCTCAATAGGGCATGGTGAACAGCCAAGAGTGATCTCAATAGGGCAGGGGTGAACAGCGCAGAGTGATATCAATAGGGCACGGTGAACAGCCCAGAGTGATCTCAATAGGGCAGGGTGAACAGCCAAGAGTGATCTCAATAGGGCACGGTGAACAGCCCAGAGTGATCTCAATAGGGCACGGTGAACAGCCCAGAGTGATCTCAATAGGGCAGGGTGAACAGCCCAGAGTGATCTCAATAGGGCATGGCGAACAGCCAAGAGTGATCTCAATAGGGCAGGGGTGAACAGCCCAGAGTGATCTCAATAGGGCATGGTGAACAGCCAAGAGTGATCTCAATAGGACAGGGGTGAACAGCCCAGAGTGATCTCAACAGGGCACGGTGAACAGCCAAGAGTGATCTCAATAGGGCACGGTGAACAGCCAAGAGTGATCTCAATAGGGCAGGGGTGAACAGCCCAGAGTGATCTCAATAGGGCATGGTGAACAGCCAAGAGTGATCTCAATAGGGCAGGGGTGAACAGCGCAGAGTGATATCAATAGGGCACGGTGAACAGCCCAGAGTGATCTCAATAGGGCAGGGTGAACAGCCAAGAGTGATCTCAATAGGGCATGGTGAACAGCCCAGAGTGATCTCAATAGGGCACGGTGAACAGCCCAGAGTGATCTCAATAGGGCAGGGTGAACAGCCCAGAGTGATCTCAATAGGGCATGGCGAACAGCCAAGAGTGATCTCAATAGGGCAGGGGTGAACAGCCCAGAGTGATCTCAATAGGGCATGGTGAACAGCCAAGAGTGATCTCAATAGGGCATGGTGAACAGCCAAGAGTGATCTCAATAGGGCAGGGGTGAACAGCCCAGAGTGATCTCAACAGGGCATGGTGAACAGCCAAGAGTGATCTCAATAGGGCACGGTGAACAGCCAAGAGTGATCTCAATAGGGCAGGGGTGAACAGCCCAGAGTGATCTCAATAGGGCAGGGGTGAACATCCCAGAGTGATCTCAATAGGGCACAGTGAACAGCCCAGAGTGATCTCAATAGGGCAGGGGTGAACAGCCCAGAGTGATCTCAATAGGGCATGGTGAACAGCCAAGAGTGATCTCAATAGGGCAGGGGTGAACAGCGCAGAGTGATATCAATAGGGCACGGTGAACAGCCCAGAGTGATATCAATAGGGCATGGTGAACAGCCAAGAGTGATCTCAATAGGGCACGGTGAACAGCCCACAGTGATCTCAATAGGGCACGGTGAACAGCCAAGAGTGATCTCAATAGGGCACGGTGAACAGCCCAGAGTGATCTCAATAGGGCACGGTGAACAGCCCAGAGTGATCTCAATAGGGCAGGGTGAACAGCCAAGAGTGATCTCAATAGGGCAGGGGTGAACAGCCCAGAATGATATCAATAGGGCACGGTGAACAGCCAAGAGTGATCTCAATAGGGCATGGTGAACAGCCAAGAGTGACCTCAATAGGGCACGGTGAACAGCCCAGAGTGATCTCAATAGGGCAGGGGTGAACAGCCCAGAATGATATCAATAGGGCACGGTGAACAGCCAAGAGTGATCTCAATAGGGCAGGGGTGAACAGCCCAGAGTGATCTCAATAGGGCATGGTGAACAGCCAAGAGTGATCTCAATAGGGCATGGTGAACAGCCAAGAGTGATCTCAATAGGGCAGGGGTGAACAGCCCAGAGTGATCTCAACAGGGCACGGTGAACAGCCAAGAGTGATCTCAATAGGGCACGGTGAACAGCCAAGAGTGATCTCAATAGGGCAGGGGTGAACAGCCCAGAGTGATCTCAATAGGGCAGGGGTGAACAGCCCAGAGTGATCTCAATAGGGCACAGTGAACAGCCCAGAGTGATCTCAATAGGGCAGGGGTGAACAGCCCAGAGTGATCTCAATAGGGCATGGTGAACAGCCAAGAGTGATCTCAATAGGGCAGGGGTGAACAGCGCAGAGTGATATCAATAGGGCACGGTGAACAGCCCAGAGTGATCTCAATAGGGCAGGGTGAACAGCCAAGAGTGATCTCAATAGGGCATGGTGAACAGCCCAGAGTGATCTCAATAGGGCACGGTGAACAGCCCAGAGTGATCTCAATAGGGCAGGGTGAACAGCCCAGAGTGATCTCAATAGGGCATGGCGAACAGCCAAGAGTGATCTCAATAGGGCAGGGGTGAACAGCCCAGAGTGATCTCAATAGGGCATGGTGAACAGCCAAGAGTGATCTCAATAGGACAGGGGTGAACAGCCCAGAGTGATCTCAACAGGGCACGGTGAACAGCCAAGAGTGATCTCAATAGGGCACGGTGAACAGCCAAGAGTGATCTCAATAGGGCAGGGGTGAACAGCCCAGAGTGATCTCAATAGGGCATGGTGAACAGCCAAGAGTGATCTCAATAGGGCAGGGGTGAACAGCGCAGAGTGATATCAATAGGGCACGGTGAACAGCCCAGAGTGATCTCAATAGGGCAGGGTGAACAGCCAAGAGTGATCTCAATAGGGCATGGTGAACAGCCCAGAGTGATCTCAATAGGGCACGGTGAACAGCCCAGAGTGATCTCAATAGGGCAGGGTGAACAGCCCAGAGTGATCTCAATAGGGCATGGCGAACAGCCAAGAGTGATCTCAATAGGGCAGGGGTGAACAGCCCAGAGTGATCTCAATAGGGCATGGTGAACAGCCAAGAGTGATCTCAATAGGGCATGGTGAACAGCCAAGAGTGATCTCAATAGGGCAGGGGTGAACAGCCCAGAGTGATCTCAACAGGGCATGGTGAACAGCCAAGAGTGATCTCAATAGGGCACGGTGAACAGCCAAGAGTGATCTCAATAGGGCAGGGGTGAACAGCCCAGAGTGATCTCAATAGGGCAGGGGTGAACATCCCAGAGTGATCTCAATAGGGCACAGTGAACAGCCCAGAGTGATCTCAATAGGGCAGGGGTGAACAGCCCAGAGTGATCTCAATAGGGCATGGTGAACAGCCAAGAGTGATCTCAATAGGGCAGGGGTGAACAGCGCAGAGTGATATCAATAGGGCACGGTGAACAGCCCAGAGTGATATCAATAGGGCATGGTGAACAGCCAAGAGTGATCTCAATAGGGCACGGTGAACAGCCCACAGTGATCTCAATAGGGCACGGTGAACAGCCAAGAGTGATCTCAATAGGGCACGGTGAATAGCCCAGAGTGATCTCAATAGGGCACGGTGAACAGCCCAGAGTGATCTCAATAGGGCAGGGTGAACAGCCAAGAGTGATCTCAATAGGGCAGGGGTGAACAGCCCAGAATGATATCAATAGGGCACGGTGAACAGCCAAGAGTGATCTCAATAGGGCATGGTGAACAGCCAAGAGTGACCTCAATAGGGCACGGTGAACAGCCCAGAGTGATCTCAATAGGGCAGGGGTGAACAGCCCAGAGTGATCTCAATAGGGCACGGTGAACAGCCAAGAGTGATCTCAATAGGGCAGGGTGAACAGCCAAGACTGATCTCAATAGGGCAGGGTGAACAGCCCAGAGTGATCTCAATAGGGCAGGGTGAAGAGCCAAGAGTGTTCTCAATAATGCAGGGGTGAAGAGCCAAGAGTGATCTCAATAGGGCAGGGTGAACAGCCAAGAGTGATCTCAATAGGGCATGGGTGAACAGAGTGGGAGAGAAATGCAGATGACCATAGTAGGTGGAGATGTATCGTTGAGAGGGCGGAATGGACTGAATGTGTCACCCCACCCCTAAGGGTAACAATACGCATCACAGTGGATTTTTATTCAAAAGAAAAAGTTGGCTTACCATTTAATGGGCCATTTGCCACTATGCGCGGCCCGGTAGTAGTCACTATTGGCTCCAATGGCCCTTGACAAGCCAAAATCTCCAACCTTAGCCTGCAAATGTTGCAAATAAACCTTAGAAAATGTGTTGTTTTAAATTATATTTCAACACCATGTTATATAATCTTATATGACTTCATCTAAGTATCTGTCCAAATCAAGTGTTTGTCCCATATGAGATATTACCACAACAATATCTGGTTATAATAATATAATAAAACGTTTTATATAGCCACTAGCATTGTTTCAGTCAAAAGTGATCTCAACAGGGCAGGCGTGAACAGCCAAGAGTGCATTGTTTCAGTCCTCTGGTATAGCCACTAGCATTGTTTCTGGTAAAAATGCTTTATAAAAAAACATGATAATTTATAATGGCACTTAGCCACATTGAGTTATTAATGTTTAAAATTATAATTATTTCAGTTTTCATAACAAAAATACATTCTTCAAAAGAAAACTTTATTTGTATGAATAAGTGAATTAATCTTTATTCAATAACAACAGACAAACAAATAAAATTTAAGTTGTAATATCATTATCCGGTACTAGATTGCATAATACTAAATTAGAAATTGGTAGAAATGTTCGTGCTTTAACTTTGAAGAATTAAAAAAATTAATTTCTTCAGATCACAACTAAAATGTGCCCCAACATTTCAGCTAGCACTGGCAGCTCTCAGTTACTGACTGAGAGGGGCCAGGGTGATTGAAAGCGAGAACAACAGGTGTCTGTGGGGGATTACAGAAGCCATATTGGATATGGAAATGACACCAACAAGGAAGGTCACAGACTCAGCCACGGGCGGGACAGTCTGCTTGCCACACCATCTGGTGAACAGAGGAAAAACTGAAATTCACAGTTAATTTCCTGATAAAGGCTACATATGGTAGATGAAGATTAATGACGAAGTAAGTTTATAGTGTTGATCTGATGAAAGTTCACTTTCAGTAATTTTTCTAACTTGATGCATAAACATTTTCAACAATTTCAAAATTACTATTATACAATCTAGTAGTGTTATCAGTATATGAATTACATTTGTCTGCTGATTTTGAAATAAATATTCATTCTTTTACAAAAAAATGTATTTCGAAGCATGTACAATTTGTACGAAAACGGACTTATAATTTAAAACAATAATAACTCAATGTGGTCCAGTACTCGAATACATTATAGTGCTTATGTAGTTGTGACCACAAGGAAATTAAATTTAAGTAAAATAGAAAGTCTAGGAAGACCCAAAAAACATCCGAGAGTGGACAGGTCTACATCCAAAGGAGTTATGCGAGGCAGCCCTTGACCGTCCCAAATGGAAAATGATCATGGTTGAAGCCTCTGAACACGCACCCCTACGATCAGCCTAGTCAAGGGATGAGTGAGTGAGTGAGTGAGTGAGTGAGTGAGTGAGCATGTGAGCGTGTGAGCGTGTGAGCGTGTGAGTGAATGATTGAATGTGTGAGTGAGTGATTAAGTGAGTGAGCAAGCAAGTGAGCATGTGAGTGTGTGAGTGAGTGATTGAGTGTGTGAGTGAGTGATTGAATGTGTGAGTGAGTGAGTGAGTGAGCGTGCCAGAGAGTGAGTGAGTGAGTGAGTGTAAGAGTTTGGCGTAGAAGTTCACCATTTGGCTGGTTGCGAGCAGGATGTTCCTAGCAGCAAGGTCTCGGTGAACAAAGCCCTCCTTCTCAAGGTACATCATGCCACATGCGATCTGAGCAGCCCACA
Organism: Paraescarpia echinospica; assembly: GCA_020002185.1. NCBI lineage: Eukaryota > Metazoa > Annelida > Polychaeta > Sabellida > Siboglinidae > Paraescarpia > Paraescarpia echinospica. The sequence continues at coordinate 12,978 of JAHLWY010001636.1, forward strand.
AGTACAAGTCCTTGTTGTCTATCTTCTCCGGGTAGTCAAGGAGGTAGTCCAGGAGACAGCCCAGTGGTACCAGCTCCTGCACCTGGAGGGCACCACCAGTGAGTTAGCTTCACATTCTAACAGGACCTTTTCCGTGTTCTTATCGTAAAATCATGTTATACAGTAAAAGCTGCCTTGTAAACTGTCGTCCCAAAACACTTAAATTTAAAAAAAAATTGATCGCAAAACACATTTGGGAATGTAATAATAGATAGAGTAAAAACTGTACATAACATACCCAAATGTATTTTAATTATAAAAAAATAAATTTTAATTTTTGTTTTGGGAAGAAACAGCGCACTGCTTTTGAAGGTATGACCTCAGGGATGATTTTTTTAAATTCTATCTCTGGAGGCATAACATTATAACAAGATAGATTAACTAGTTTAACCACATGGTTAAGTGAAATCAAATTATAAAATTAAATTTATATATATTTTTGGCAACAGCCAACATTTGACTCAGGTGTTCCACTCCAACAGTATCGGTGAGATTTACCTCTGATTGGCCAATGTGGCCTGTTTCACCCCATAGCATCAATATAATTTGCCACTGGTTGGTCAAATGGCCATATTTATTACACAGAGAAATTATATAATTTTATCATCTCAAATATTGTGTGTACAAAACAGTGTTTGATAAAGATCATATCATGATGGAAAACATGCACAAAATCTAACATTTATATTTATTTACATACTAAAACATCCATAGCAATATAATAATAAAGTTGAACTATGTACTAAGTAGTCATATTTTGTAGCACGTAGACACATGAATGACCAACTTGGTGGAGATCTAAAACGATAATTGGAAGAATTCTAAGCACAAGTAAATGGCAAAGTAAATGTAGGTTTCTTTGTAATCAAACTGATAAAAATGAAATATAAATATTGTTAGTTTCATAATCCGCAATATATAGTCTGGCAGTGACATGCTGTTTTGAGAGTGAACCTTGCAGTAGGGTCTGGACAAAGTTTTTTGCAGTTTCTATACCTTTAATGTGTCCTCATAAGGAATCCGAGCGATGCCGCACTGGCACCTTGAACATTTTTCAAAATATGCACATTAGTGTCGCCATTATAAAAAATTCAATTTTTTTGAATATCTCAGTAACTGTTCAGGATGTTTCTGAAACGATACAGTGTACTACACTTCACTACCCAATATATGCAAATTATGGGCCGCCATTTACAAAATATTGAATATGGCCCATATCGCAGTAATATGCTTGGTAGCAAAACAAACAAAGTGTCTATGTACCTATGTTTTGAGGATATACAAAGTCGACAAGGACATTCACATATTAGTCGATCCCATCCTCGCACGCCAGGAGTCGCTGCTGCTGATTATATCAGTGCCAGCCAGCAATATCTCCTGGCTGATCGCTTCAGACTTCGAGGCTATATTTGGCGGAGATAGATCGTAGAAATTGGTGGTGCAGAAAAGTTGATAAACAAGTGGAATTACTGATTGATAAGTATTATTCTTGCCTTAATATCATTCATAAAGTTGCAATAAACATATATTGAGTAGCAGTTGTGCTTAAAGTTAGTTAGTTATAGTATTTTAGAATACCTTAGTATAGTGAGTGATAATAGGGTAACTCATTTAGGTTTCGGTAATTTGTAAACAAGATTTAACAAACCTGATTATGTGGTAGAATATATAGGAGATAAAGTAACAACCATCAAACTACTTACATAAGATAATATCTGTGTAAGCCAGTACTTGCTAGATATTTTGATTAGGTAGCATTGTTGTTAAAATTAAGCAAGGGCGATAGTCGGGCGGCGTAACCTAAATAAATAAAGCAGCCTAACGTAACGTAATTGATTGTATTTAAATTAGGTCACTACCGGTAATGTTAGCGTTCGTGTCAGGATAAATATTTGGCTGTGTAATTGAAATTTGTAACCTAAAGTGTGCTGTAGTACACAGGAAACAGTCTTTATAAAGACTAAGTTAGTTAAGTTATTAAATAAATTCTGATCGGGATATGGCGCCTTGCAAGCGGCAAGTCAAGGCAAAGCGACACTTGGTGTGCGATCACTGCCACAGCTGGGTAGATTTTGCATTGTCCGGCTGTGGGAAGTCATGGGCAGAAACCATGGAGGAAGGATTCACCTTTCAGTGCATTGGGTGTTGGAAGGTGGAGTGTCTGCAGAAGGAGATAGTTAGGTTGACAGATATTGTGAAGGGAATGGAGATGGGAATTAGCAAGGAGGCAGGTCGAATGGAGAGAGACGACAGGGAGAGAGGTGAGAATACTGCAAGACTGAAGGAGAATAGCAGGGCAAGAAAACTGAGGAAAGGAGATTGAGAGGAGGGAAGGTGATTGGAGGGGAAGAAATTGGAAAATCGACAACAGAAAACGTGACAAGCGTGAAGGTGACAGGGAAGAAAGTGACCGTAGAGAAGGAGGGAGGGAAGATGGGAAGGGAGAGGAGAGAGGAAAACGAGATGGGACGAACGAAGAAGGGACGAAAGGAAGTGAGAGAAAATGTGATAGAAGAGAAGTCGATAAAAGGGAAGGTGACAAGAGAAAAAGCGACAGGAAAGAATGGATCGGAAGAGAATGTGACAGGAGAGAAGACGACAGGGGGGAAAGACAACAAGCAGACAGATGCAAACCGAAGAAGGAGCTATTCTAAGGCAGTGATTGAGGGGGCAATGAGAAAAGAGAGGGTGTTTATGGGCGACTCCATTATGAGAAAGACGGACAAGGCACTGAGCGAGGGGAAGGACATCGTTGTTTGTTTACCGGGGGCTAGGATTGAACATGTAACTGACAGGGTAGAGAAGGTATTGGGACATGGCAAGGGGGGTCTATACATGTAGGAACAAATAATGCAGACAGGGAGGGAACAACTGCGATAGTACAGAAGTATAGACAGTTAGTGAGGAAGCTACAGAAGACGAGAGTTGAACAGGTTATTCTGTCAGGAATTTGGCCAGTAATGGGAGGAAGGGGGGCAACGTATAGAAACTGTAAGAGGATGGCGATCAACGTACTAGTTGAGCAGATGTGTGACGAAGAGGGGGTGGGATTCACAGATTTATGGGGATACTTTGTTGGGAGGGAAGATATGTACATGAGAGATGGCCTCCATCTTAGTGGAAAGGGGGCAGCAGTTTTCTCAGAGAACCTGCTGCGATCTGTTGACAGTGGGACAGGTTGTATCTATTTAAACTAGATTCGCAGGGGGACTCACAGAAAAGCCTGAAAATGGAGGCATAGATAAAGACAGCACAAATAAATCAGCAAATAACAGTGTGGAAAACTCTTCTGAAGCTGGATATAAATGTGTTTGTTTAAATGCAAGGAGTATAGTAAACAAAAGAAATGAACTAAACATTATGGTAAAAGATATTGACCCTCATATAATAGGTATAACCGAATCCTGGACCACCACCGATATATCAGATGCTGAATTGGGACTGACAGGATATGTAATGTTTAGAAAAGATAGAATAGGAAGAAAGGGAGGTGGAGTTATTCTATATATTAAAGAATCTATTCAGGCTTATGAAATAAAATTAGAAAGAGAAGCAGATTGCGAAGAAGCTGTTTGGTGTAACATAGTTACAGGAAACTCAACGTTAACAGTTGGATTAGTTTATCGAAGTCCAAACATAAGCATAGAAGAGAATGAAAAAAATACAAAACGCTATAAGGGAAGTGAGTAAACGGGACTGTGTTATTATGGGGGATTTTAACCATGGGCATATAAAATGGAAATCTCTACAGAGTATGGGTAGTGAGGACCACAAGTTTTAGTTTTAGTACAAGATAGTTTCCTTTCTCAACATGTGCTAGAACCAACCAGGGGAGAGAATGTGTTAGACTTAGTTTTGTCCTCACAGAAAGAATTAGTTGACAATGTCAAGATATGTGAGCCACTGGGGAGTAGTGATCACAACCAGATACATTTTACCATCAAAGTAAAATCAGAAAGGAATAGTAAAAGCAGTATAGGAGAAATTTCCACAAAGGAAGGTATAAGGACATGAGGAAATATTTAGCAAAGATAGACTGGAATAACACACTGAAAAATAAGACGGCAACAGAATGCTGGAATGTATTAAAGAGTGAAATTAAGTGCATAGTCGATAAATTTGTACCCTTCAAAAAACAAGGAAAACGGTCCAAAAAGAAACACTCATCGAAAGAAGCCATTAGAAAAATTAAGTATAAACAAATGATGTGGAAGTCATATAGACGTACTGGAAATGACGAAGACTACAACATTTATAAAGAAGCACTAAACCAAGCTACAGCTGAAATTAGAAATTCAAAGAGAAGCTA
>JAHLWY010001637.1:0-17309 GCA_020002185.1 Paraescarpia echinospica
TATCATGTTTGACACCCAATAAATATAATAAGACAGTTGCGGGTTTTATTATATATATAGGCTTCCTTTGAACATACTTATGATGTCGATATCATGCTAGACACCCAATAAATATAATATGACAGTTGTGGGGTTTTATTACATATATAGGCTTCCATTGAACATACTTATGATGTCGATATCATGTTAGCCACCCAATGAATATAATAAGACAGTTGTGGAGTTTTATTACATATATAGGCTTCCATTGAACATACTTATGATGTCGATATCATGTTAGCCACCCAATAAATATAATAAGACAGTTGTGGAGTTTTATTACATATATAGGCTTCCTTTGAACATACTTATGATATCGATATCATGTTAGACACCCAGTAAATATAATAAGACAGTTGTAGGGTTTTATTACATATATAGGCTTCCATTGAACATACTTATGATGTCGATATTATGTTAGACACCCAATAAATATAATAAGAAATTTGTGGGGTTTTATTACATATATAGGCTTCCTTTGAACATTCTTATGATGTCGATATCATGTTAGACACCCAATGAATATAATAAGACAGTTGTGGGATTTTATTACATGTATAGGCTTCCTTTGAACATACTTATGATGTCGATATCATGTTAGACACCCAATAAATATAATAAGATAATTTTTTTATTTTTTTACATATATATACTTCCTTTGAACATACTTATGATGTCGATATCATGTTAGACACCCAATAAATATAATAAGACAGTTGTGGGGTTTTATTACATATATAGGTTTCCATTGAACATACTTATGATGTCGATATCATGTTAGACACCCAATAAATATAATATGACAGTTGTGGGGTTTTATTACATATATAGGCTTCCTTTCAAACATACTTATGATGTCGATATCATGCTAGACACCCAATAAATATAATAAGACAGTTGTGGGGTTTTATTACATATATAGGTTTCCATTAAACATACTTATGATGTCGATATCATGTTAGACACCCAATATATATAATAACACAGTTGTGGGGTTTTATTACATATATAGGCTTCCTTTGAACATATTTATGATGTCGATATCATGCTAGACACCCAATAAATATAATAAGACAGTTGTGGGGTTTTATTACATATATAGGCTTCCATTGAACATACTTATGATGTCGATATCATGTTAGCCACCCAATAAATATAATAAGACAGTTGTGGAGTTTTATTACATATATAGGCTTCCTTTGAACATACTTATGATGTCGATATCATGTTAGACACCCAGTAAATATAATAAGACAGTTGTGGGTTTTTATTACATATATAGGCTTCCATTGAACATACTTATGATGTCGATATCATGATAGACACCCAATAAATATAATAAGACAATTTTTTTTTTTTTTACATATATAGATTTCCTTTGAACATACTTATGATGTCGATATCATGTTAGACACCCAATAAATATAATAAGACAGTTGTGCGGTTTTATTACATATATAGGTTTCCATTGAACATACTTATGATGTCGATATCATGTTAGACACCCAATAAATATAATAAGACAGTTGCGGGTTTTATTACATATATAGGCTTCCTTTGAACATATTTATGATGTCGATATCATGCTAGACACCCAATAAATATAATATGACAGTTGTGGGGTTTTATTACATATATAGGCTTCCATTGAACATACTTATGATGTCGATATTATGTTAGACACCCAATAAATATAATAAGACATTTGTGGGGTTTTATTACATATATAGGCTTCCTTTGAACATACTTATGATGTCGATATCATGTTAGACACCCAATAAATATAATAAGAGAGTTGTGGGGTTTTATTACATATATAGGTTTAAATTGAACATACTTATAATGTCGATATCATGTTAGACACCCAATAAATATAATATGACAGTTGTGGGGTTTTATTACATATATAGGCTTCCTTTGAACATACTTATGATGTTGATATCATGCTAGACACCCAATAAATATAATAAGACAGTTGTGGAGTTTTATTATATATATAGGCTTCCATTGAACATACTTATGGTGTCGATATCATGTTAGCCACCCAATAAATATAATAAGACAGTTGTGGAGTTTTATTACATATATAGGCTTCCTTTAAACATACTTAAGATGTCGATATCATGTTAGACACCCAATAAATATAACAAGACAATTGTGGGATTTTATTACATATATAGGCTTCCATTGAACATACTTATGATGTCGATATCATGTTAGACACCCAATAAATATAATAAGACAGTTGTGGGGTTTTATTACATATATAGGCTTCCTTTGAACATATTTATTATGTCGATATCATGCTAGACACCCAATAAATATAATAAGACAGTTGTGGGGTTTTATTACATATATAGGCTTCCTTTGAACATACTTATGATGTCGATATCATGTTAGACACCCAATAAATATAATAAGACAGTTGTGGGATTTTATTACATATATAGGCTTCCTTTGAACATACTTATGATGTCGATATCATGTTAGACACCCAATAAATATAATAAGACAGTTGTGGGTTTGTATTACATATATAGGCTTCCTTTGAACATACTTATGATGTCGATATCATGTTAGACACCCAATAAATATAATAAGACAGTTGTGGGGTTTTATTACATATATAGGCTTCCTTTGAACATACTTATGATGTCGATATCATGTTAGACACCCAATAAATATAATAAGACAGTTGTGGGGTTTTATTACATATATAGGCTTCCATTGAACATACTTATGTTGTCGATATCATGTTAGACACCCAATAAATATAATAAGACAGTTGTGTGTTTTTATTACATATATATAGGCTTCCTTTGAACATACTTATGATGTCGATATCATGTTAGACACCCAGTAAATATAATAAGACAGTTGTGGGGTTTTATTACATATATAGGCTTCCTTTGAACATACTTATGATGTCGATATCATGTTAGACACCCAGTAAATATAATAAGACAGTTGTAGGGTTTTATTACATATATAGGCTTCCATTGAACATACTTATGATGTCGATATTATGTTAGACACCCAATAAATATAATAAGAAATTTGTGGGGTTTTATTACATATATAGGCTTCCTTTGAACATTCTTATGATGTCGATATCATGTTAGACACCCAATGAATATAATAAGACAGTTGTGGGATTTTATTACATGTATAGGCTTCCTTTGAACATACTTATGATGTCGATATCATGTTAGACACCCAATAAATATAATAAGACAATTTTTTTATTTTTTTACATATATATACTTCCTTTGAACATACTTATGATGTCGATATCATGTTAGACACCCAATAAATATAATAAGACAGTTGTGGGGTTTTATTACATATATAGGTTTCCATTGAACATACTTATGATGTCGATATCATGTTAGACACCCAATAGATATAATATGACAGTTGTGGGGTTTTATTACATATATAGGCTTCCTTTCAAACATACTTATGATGTCGATATCATGCTAGACACCCAATAAATATAATAAGACAGTTGTGGAGTTTTATTATATATATAGGCTTCCATTGAACATACTTATGGTGTCGATATCATGTTAGCCACCCAATAAATATAATAAGACAGTTGTGGAGTTTTATTACATATATACGCTTCCTTTAAACATACTTAAGATGTCGATATCATGTTAGACACCCAATAAATATAACAAGACAATTGTGGGATTTTATTACATATATAGGCTTCCATTGAACATACTTATGATGTCGATATCATGTTAGACACCCAGTAAATATAATAAGACAGTTGTGGGTTTTTATTACATATATATAGGCTTCCTTTGAACATACTTATGATGTCGATATCATGTAAGACACCCAGTAAATATAATAAGACAGTTGTTGGGTTTTATTACATATATAGGCTTCCTTTGAACAAACTTATGATGTCGATATCATGCTAGACACCCAATAAATATAATAAGACAGTTGTGGAATTTTATTACATATATAGGCTTCCATTGAACATACTTATGATGTCGATATCATGTTAGACACCCAATAAATATAATAAGACAGTTGTGGGGTTTTATTACATATATAGGCTTCCTTTGAACATACTTATGATGTCGATATCATGTTAGACACCCAATACATATAATAAGACAGTTGTGGTATTTTATTACATATATAGGCTTCCTTTGAACATACTTATGGTGTCGATATCATGTTAGACACCCAATAAATATAATAAGACAGTTGTGGGGTTTTATTACATATATAGGCTTCCTTTGAACATAATTATGATTTCGATATCATGTTAGACACCCAATAAATATAATAAGACAGTTGTGGGTTTTTATTACATATATATAGGCTTCCTTTGAACATACTTATGATGTCGATATCATGTTAGACACCCATTAAATATAATAAGACAGTTGTGGGGTTTTATTACATATATAGGCTTCCATTGAACATACTTATGATGTCGATATCATGCTAGACACCCAATAAATATAATAAGACAGTTGTGGGGTGTTATTACATATATAGGCTTCCATTGAACATACTTATGATGTCGATATCATGTTAGCCACCCAATAAATATAATAAGACAGTTGTGGAGTTTTATTACATATATAGGCTTCCTTTGAACATACTTATGATGTCGATATCATGTTAGACACCCAGTAAATATAATAAGACAGTTGTAGGGTTTTATTACATATATAGGCTTCCATTGAACATACTTATGATGTCGATATTATGTTAGACACCCAATAAATATAATAAGAAATTTGTGGGGTTTTATTACATATATAGGCTTCCTTTGAACATTCTTATGATGTCGATATCATGTTAGACACCCAATGAATATAATAAGACAGTTGTGGGATTTTATTACATGTATAGGCTTCCTTTGAACATACTTATGATGTCGATATCATGTTAGACACCCAATAAATATAATAAGACAATTTTTTTATTTTTTTACATATATATACTTCCTTTGAACATACTTATGATGTCGATATCATGTTAGACACCCAATAAATATAATAAGACAGTTGTGGGGTTTTATTACATATATAGGTTTCCATTGAACATACTTATGATGTCGATATCATGTTAGACACCCAATAAATATAATATGACAGTTGTGGGGTTTTATTACATATATAGGTTTCCTTTCAAACATACTTATGATGTCGATATCATGTTAGACACCCAATAAATATAATATGACAGTTGTGGGGTTTTATTACATATATAGGTTTCCTTTCAAACATACTTATGATGTCGATATCATGCTAGACACCCAATAAATATAATAAGACAGTTGTGGAGTTTTATTATATATATAGGCTTCCATTGAACATACTTATGGTGTCGATATCATGTTAGCCACCCAATAAATATAATAAGACAGTTGTGGAGTTTTATTACATATATACGCTTCCTTTAAACATACTTAAGATGTCGATATCATGTTAGACACCCAATAAATATAACAAGATTATTGTGGGATTTTATTACATATATAGGCTTCCATTGAACATACTTATGATGTCGATATCATGTTAGACACCCAATAAATATAATAAGACAATTTTTTTTTTTTTTTACTTATATAGACTTCCTTTCAACATACTTATGATGTCGATATCATGTTAGACACCCAATAAATATAATAAAACAGTTGTGGGGTTTTATTACATATATAGGTTTCCATTAAACATACTTATGATGTCGATATCATGTTAGACACCCAGTAAATATAATAAGACAGTTGTGGGGTTTTATTACATATATAGGCTTCCATTGAACATACTTATGATGTCGATATAATGTTAGACACCCAATAAATATAATATGACAGTTGTGGGGTTTTATTACATATATAGGCTTCCTTTGAACAAACTTATGATGTCGATATCATGTTGGACACCCAATAAATATAATAAGACAGTTGTGGGATTTTATTACATATATAGGCTTCCTTTGAACATACTTATGATGTCGATATCATGTTAGACACCCAATAAATATAATAAGACAGATGTGGGTTTTTATTACATATATAGGCTTCCTTTGAACATACTTATGATGTCGATATCATGTTAGACACCCAATAAATATAATAAGACAGTTGTGGGTTTTTATTACATAAATATAGGCTTCCTTTCAACATACTTATGATGTCGATATCATGTTAGACACCCAGTAAATATAATAAGACAGTTGTGGGGTTTTATTACATATATAGGCTTCCATTGAACATACTTATGATGTCGATATCATGTAAGACACCCAGTAAATATAATAAGACAGTTGTTGGGTTTTATTACATATATAGGCTTCCTTTGAACATACTTATGATGTCGATATCATGCTAGACACCCAATAAATATAATAAGACAGTTGTGGGGTTTTATTACATATATAGGCTTCCTTTGAACATACTTATGATGTCGATATCATGTTAGACACCCAATCAATATAATAAGACAGTTGTGGGATTTTATTACATATATAGGCTTCCTTTGAACATACTTATGGTGTCGATATCATGTTAGACATCCAATAAATATAATAAGACAGTTGTGGGGTTTTATTACATATATAGGCTTCCTTTGAACATACTTATGATGTCGATATCATGTTAGACACCCAATAAATATAATAAGATAGTTGTGGGTTTTTATTACATATATATAGGCTTCCTTTGAACATACTTATGATGTCGATATCATGTTAGACACCCAGTAAATATATTAAGACAGTTGTGGGGTTTTATTACATATATAGGCTTCCATTGAACATACTTATGATGTCGATATCATTTTAGACACCCAATAAATATAATAAGAAAGTTGTGGGTTTTTATTACATATATATAGGCTTCCTTTCAACATACTTATCATGTCGATATCATGTTAGACACCCAGTAAATATAATAAGACATTTGTGGGGTTTTATTACATATATAGGCATCCTTTGAACATACTTATGATGTCGATATCATGCTAGACACCCAATAAATATAATTAGACAGTTGTGGAGTTTTATTACATATATAGGCTTCCATTGAACATACTTATGGTGTCGATATCATGTTAGCCACCCAATAAATATAATAAGACAGTTGTGTAGTTTTATTACATATATAGGCTTCCTTTAAACATACTTAAGATGTCGATATCATGTTAGACACCCAATAAATATAACAAGACAATTGTGGGATTTTATTACATATATAGGCTTCCTTTGAACATACTTATGATGTCGATATCATGCTAGACACACAATAAATATAATAAGACAGTTGTGGAGTTTTATTACATATATAGGCTTTCATTGAACATAATTATGGTGTCGATATCATGTTAGCCACCCAATAAATATAATAAGACAGTTGTGGAGTTTTATTACATATATAGGCTTCCTTTAAACATACTTAAGATGTCGATATCATGTTAGACACCCAATAAATATAACAAGACAATTGTGGGTTTTTATTACATATATAGGCTTCCATTGAACATACTTATGATGTCGATATCATGTTAGACACCCAATAAATATAATAAGACAGTTGATATCGATGTTAGACACCCAATAAATATAATAAGACAGTTGTGCGGTTTTATTACATATATAGGTTTCCATTGAACATACTTATGATGTTGATATCATGTTAGACACCCAATAAATATAATAAGACAGTTGCGGGTTTTATTACATATATAGGCTTCCTTTGAACATACTTATGATGTCGATATCATGCTAGACACCCAATAAATATAATATGACAGTTGTGGGGTTTTATTACATATATAGGCTTCCATTGAACATACTTATGATGTCGATATCATGTTAGCCACCCAATGAATATAATAAGACAGTTGTGGAGTTTTATTACATATATAGGCTTCCATTGAACATACTTATGATGTCGATATCATGTTAGCCACCCAATAAATATAATAAGACAGTTGTGGAGTTTTATTACATATATAGGCTTCCTTTGAACATACTTATGATGTCGATATCATGTTAGACACCCAGTAAATATAATAAGACAGTTGTAGGGTTTTATTACATATATAGGCTTCCATTGAACATACTTATGATGTCGATATTATGTTAGACACCCAATAAATATAATAAGAAATTTGTGGGGTTTTATTACATATATAGGCTTCCTTTGAACATTCTTATGATGTCGATATCATGTTAGACACCCAATGAATATAATAAGACAGTTGTGGGATTTTATTACATGTATAGGCTTCCTTTGAACATACTTATGATGTCGATATCATGTTAGACACCCAACAAATATAATAAGACAATTTTTTTATTTTTTTACATATATATACTTCCTTTGAACATACTTATGATGTCGATATCATGTTAGACACCCAATAAATATAATAAGACAGTTGTGGGGTTTTATTACATATATAGGTTTCCATTGAACATACTTATGATGTCGATATCATGTTAGACACCCAATAAATATAATATGACAGTTGTGGGGTTTTATTACATATATAGGCTTCCTTTCAAACATACTTATGATGTCGATATCATGCTAGACACCCAATAAATATAATAAGACAGTTGTGGAGTTTTATTATATATATAGGCTTCCATTGAACATACTTATGGTGTCGATATCATGTTAGCCACCCAATAAATATAATAAGACAGTTGTGGAGTTTTATTACATATATACGCTTCCTTTAAACATACTTAAGATGTCGATATCATGTTAGACACCCAATAAATATAACAAGACATTGTGGGATTTTATTACATATATAGGCTTCCATTGAACATACTTATGATGTCGATATCATGTTAGACACCCAATAAATATAATAAGACAATTGTTTTTTTTTTTACTTATATAGACTTCCTTTCAACATACTTATGATGTCGATATCATGTTAGACACCCAATAAATATAATAAAACAGTTGTGGGGTTTTATTACATATATAGGTTTCCATTAAACATACTTATGATGTCGATATCATGTTAGACACCCAGTAAATATAATAAGACAGTTGTGGGGTTTTATTACATATATAGGCTTCCATTGAACATACTTATGATGTCGATATAATGTTAGACACCCAATAAATATAATATGACAGTTGTGGGGTTTTATTACATATATAGGCTTCCTTTGAACAAACTTATGATGTCGATATCATGTTAGACACCCAATAAATATAATAAGACAGTTGTGGGATTTTATTACATATATAGGCTTCCTTTGAACATACTTATGATGTCGATATCATGTTAGACACCCAATAAATATAATAAGACAGATGTGGGTTTTTATTACATATATAGGCTTAAATTTGAACATACTTATGATGTCGATATCATGTTAGACACCCAATAAATATAATAAGACAGTTGTGGGTTTTTATTACATATATATAGGCTTCCTTTCAACATACTTATGATGTCGATATCATGTTAGACACCCAGTAAATATAATAAGACAGTTGTGGGGTTTTATTACATATATAGGCTTCCATTGAACATACTTATGATGTCGATATCATGTAAGACACCCAGTAAATATAATAAGACAGTTGTTGGGTTTTATTACATATATAGGCTTCCTTTGAACATACTTATGATGTCGATATCATGCTAGACACCCAATAAATATAATAAGACAGTTGTGGGGTTTTATTACATATATAGGCTTCCTTTGAACATACTTACGATGTCGATATCATGTTAGACACCCAATCAATATAATAAGACAGTTGTGGGGTTTTATTACATATATAGGCTTCCATTGAACATACATATGATGTCGATATCACGTTAGACACCCAATAAATATAATAAGACAGTTGTGGGATTTTATTACATATATAGGCTTCCTTTGAACATACTTATGATGTCGATATCATGTTAGACACCCAATAAATATAATAAGACAATTTTTTTTTTTTTACATATATAGACTTCCTTTCAACATACTTATGATGTCGATATCATGTTAGACACCCAATAAATATAATAAGACAGTTGTGGGGTTTTATTACATATATAGGTTTCCATTAAACATACTTATGATGTCGATATCATGTTAGACACCCAATATATATAATAAGACAGTTGTGGGGTTTTATTACATATATAGGCTTCCTTTGAACATATTTATGATGTCGATATCATGCTAGACACCCAATAAATATAATAAGACAGTTGTGGGGTTTTATTACATATATAGGCTTCCATTTAACATACTTATGATGTCGATATCATGTTAGACACCCAATAAATATAATAAGACAGTTGCGGGTTTTATTACATATATAGGCTTCCTTTGAACATATTTATGATGTCGATATCATGCTAGACACCCAATAAATATAATATGACAGTTGTGGGGTTTTATTACATATATAGGCTTCCATTGAACATACTTATGATGTCGATATCATGTTAGCCACCCAATAAATATAATAAGACAGTTGTGGAGTTTTATTACATATATAGGCTTCCTTTGAACATACTTATGATGTCGATATCATGTTAGACACCCAGTAAATATAATAAGACAGTTGTGCGGTTTTATTACATATATAGGCTTCCATTGAACATACTTATGATGTCGATATTATGTTAGACACCCAATAAATATAATAAGAAATTTGTGGGGTTTTATTACATATATAGGCTTCCTTTGAACATACTTATGATGTCGATATCATGTTAGACACCCAATAAATATAATAAGACAGTTGTGGGGTTTTATTACATATATAGGCTTCCTTTGAACATACTTATGATGTCGATATCATGCTAGGCACCCAATAAATATAATAAGACAGTTGTGGAATTTTATTACATATATAGGCTTCCATTGAACATACTTATGGTGTCGATATCATGGTAGCCACCCAATAAATATAATAAGACAGTTGTGGAGTTTTACTACATATATAGGCTTCCTTTAAACATACTTAAGATGTCGATATCATGTTAGACACCCAATAAATATAACAAGACAATTGTGGGATTTTATTACATATATAGGCTTCCATTGAACATACTTATGATGTCGATATCATGTTAGACACCCAATAAATATAATAAGACAGTTGTGGGGTTTTATTACATATATAGGCTTCCTTTGAACATATTTATGATGTCGATATTATGCTAGACACCCAATAAATATAATAAGACAGTTTTGGGGTTTTATTACATATATAGGCTTCCTTTGAACATACTTATGATGTCGATATCATGTTAGACACCCAGTAAATATAATAAGACAGTTGTGGGGTTTTATTACATATATAGGCTTCCATTGAACATACTTATGATGTCGATATTATATTAGACACCCAATAAATATAATAAGACAGTTGTGGGGTTTTATTACATATATAGGCTTCCTTTGAACATACTTATGATGTCGATATCATGTTAGACACCCAATAAATATAATAAGACAGTTGTGGGATTTTATTACATATATAGGCTTCCTTTGAACATACTTATGATGTCGATATCATGTTAGACACCCAATAAATATAATAACACAGTTGTGGGTTTGTATTACATATATAGGCTTCCTTTGAACATACTTATGATGTCGATATCATGTTAGACACCCAATAAATATAATAAGACAGTTGTGGGTTTTTATTACATATATATAGGCTTCCTTTGAACATACTTATGATGTCGATATCATGTTAGACACCCAGTAAATATAACAAGACAGTTGTGGGGTTTTATTACATATATAGGCTTCCATTGAACATACTTATGTTGTCGATATCATGTTAGACACCCAATAAATATATTAAGACAGTTGTGTGTTTTTATTACATATATATAGGCTTCCTTTGAACATACTTATGATGTCGATATCATGTTAGACACCCAGTAAATATAATAAGACAGTTGTGGGGTTTTATTACATATATAGGTTTCCATTGAACATACTTATGATGTCGATATCATGTTAGACACCCAATAAATATAATAAGACAGTTGTGGGATTGTATTACATATATAGGCTTCCTTTGAACATACTTATGATGTCGATATCATGCTAGACACCCATTAAATATAATAAGACAGTTGTGGGGTTTTATTACATATATAGGCTTCCATTGAACATACATATGATGTCGATATCACGTTAAACACCCAATAAATATATTAAGACAGTTGTGTGTTTTTATTACATATATATAGGCTTCCTTTGAACATACTTATGATGTCGATATCATGTTAGACACCCAGTAAATATAATAAGACAGTTGTGGGGTTTTATTACATATATAGGCTTCCTTTGAACATATTTATGATGTCGATATCATGCTAGACACCCAATAAATATAATAAGACAGTTGTGGGGTTTTATTACATATATAGGCTTCCATTGAACATACTTATGATGTCGATATCATGTTAGACACCCAATAAATATAATAAGACAGTTGCGGGTTTTATTACATATATAGGCTTCCTTTGAACATATTTATGATGTCGATATCATGCTAGACACCCAATAAATATAATATGACAGTTGTGGGGTTTTATTACATATATAGGCTTCCATTGAACATACTTATGATGTCGATATCATGTTAGCCACCCAATGAATATAATAAGACAGTTGTAAAGTTTTATTACATATATAGGCTTACTTTGAACATACTTATGATGTCGATATCATGTTAGACACCCAGTAAATATAATAAGACAGTTGTGCGGTTTTATTACATATATAGGCTTCCATTGAACATACTTATGATGTCGATATTATGTTAGACACCCAATAAATATAATAAGAAATTTGTGGGGTTTTATTACATATATAGGCTTCCTTTGAACATACTTATGATGTCGATATCATGTTAGACACCCAATAAATATAATAAGACAGTTGTGGGGTTTTATTACATATATAGGTTTCCATTGAACATACTTATGATGTCGATATCATGTTAGACACCCAATAAATATAATAAGACAGTTGTGGGATTGTATTACATATATAGGCTTCCTTTGAACATACTTATGATGTCGATATCATGTTAGACACCCAATAAATATAATAAGACAGTTGTGGGATTGTATTACATATATAGGCTTCCTTTGAACATACTTATGATGTCGATATCATGTTAGACACCCAATAAATATAATAAGACAGTTGTGGGGTTTTATTACATATATAGGCTTCCATTGAACATACTTATGATGTCGATATCATGTTAGACACCCAATAAATATAATATGACAGTTGTGGGGTTTTATTACATATATAGGCTTCCTTTGAACATACTTATGATGTTGATATCATGCTAGACACCCAATAAATATAATAAGACAGTTGTGGAGTTTTATTATATATATAGGCTTCCATTGAACATACTTATGGTGTCGATATCATGTTAGCCACCCAATAAATATAATAAGACAGTTGTGGAGTTTTATTACATATATAGGCTTCCTTTAAACATAGTTAAGATGTCGATATCATGTTAGACACCCAATAAATATAACAAGACAATTGTGGGATTTTATTACATATATAGGCTTCCATTGAACATACTTATGATGTCGATATCATGTTAGACACCCAATAAATATAATAAGACAGTTGTGGGGTTTTATTACATATATAGGCTTCCTTTGAACATATTTATGATGTCGATATCATGCTAGACACCCAGTAAATATAATAAGACAGTTGTGGGGTTTTATTACATATATAGGCTTCCTTTGAACATACTTATGATGTCGATATCATGTTAGACACCCAGTAAATATAATAAGACAGTTGTGGGGTTTTATTACATATATAGGCTTCCATTGAACATACTTATGATGTCGATATCATGTTAGACACCCAATATATATAATAAGACAGTTGTGGGGTTTTATTACATATATAGGCTTCCTTTGAACATACTTATGATGTCGATATCATGTTAGACACCCAATAAATATAATAAGACAGTTGTGGGATTTTATTACATATATAGGCTTCCTTTGAACATACTTATGATGTCGATATCATGTTAGACACCCAATAAATATAATAAGACAGTTGTGGGTTTGTATTACATATATAGGCTTCCTTTGAACATACTTATGATGTCGATATCATGTTAGACACCCAATAAATATAATAAGACAGTTGTGTGTTTTTATTACATATATATAGGCTTCCTTTGAACATACTTATGATGTCGATATCATGTTAGACACCCAGTAAATATAATAAGACAGTTGTGGGGTTTTATTACATATATAGGCTTCCATTGAACATACTTATGTTGTCGATATCATGTTAGACACCCAATAAATATATTAAGACAGTTGTGTGTTTTTATTACATATATATAGGCTTCCTTTGAACATACTTATGATGTCGATATCATGTTAGACACCCAGTAAATATAATAAGACAGTTGTGGGGTTTTATTACATATATAGGTTTCCATTGAACATACTTATGATGTCGATATCATGTTAGACACCCAATAAATATAATAAGACAGTTGTGGGATTGTATTACATATATAGGCTTCCTTTGAACATACTTATGATGTCGATATCATGCTAGACACCCAATAAATATAATAAGACAGTTGTGGGGTTTTATTACATATATAGGCTTCCATTGAACATACATATGATGTCGATACCACGTTAGACACCCAATAAATATAATAAGACAGTTGTGGGATTTTATTACATATATAGGCTTCCTTTGGACATACTTATGATGTCGATATCATGTTAGACACCCAATAAATATAATAAGACAATTTTTTTTTTTTTACATATATAGACTTCCTTTCAACATACTTATGATGTCGATATCATGTTAGACACCCAATAAATATAATAAGACAGTTGTGGGGTTTTATTACATATATAGGTTTCCATTAAACATACTTATGATGTCGATATCATGTTAGACACCCAATATATATAATAAGACAGTTGTGGGGTTTTATTACATATATAGGCTTCCTTTGAACATATTTATGATGTCGATATCATGCTAGACACCCAATAAATATAATAAGACAGTTGTGGGGTTTTATTACATATATAGGCTTCCATTGAACATACTTATGTTGTCGATATCATGTTAGACACCCAATAAATATAATAAGACAGTTGTGTGTTTTTATTACATATATATAGGCTTCCTTTGAACATACTTATGATGTCGATATCATGTTAGACACCCAGTAAATATAATAAGACAGTTGTGGGGTTTTATTACATATATAGGTTTCCATTGAACATACTTATGATGTCGATATCATGTTAGACACCCAATATATATAATAAGACAGTTGTGGGGTTTTATTACATATATAGGCTTCCTTTGAACATACTTATGATGTCGATATCATGCTAGACACCCAATAAATATAATAAGACAGTTGTGGGGTTTTATTACATATATAGGCTTCCATTGAACATACTTATGATGTCGATATCATGTTAGACACCCAATAAATATAATAAGACAGTTGCGGGTTTTATTACATATATAGGCTTCCTTTGAACATATTTATGATGTCGATATCATGCTAGACACCCAATAAATATAATATGACAGTTGTGGGGTTTTATTACATATATAGGCTTCCATTGAACATACTTATGATGTCGATATCATGTTAGCCACCCAATAAATATAATAAGACAGTTGTGGAGTTTTATTACATATATAGGCTTCCATTGAACATACATATGATGTCGATATCATGTTAGACACCCAATAAATATAATAAGACAGTTGTGGGATTTTATTACATATATAGGCTTCCTTTGAACATACTTATGATGTCGATATCATGTTAGACACCCAATAAATATAATAAGACAATTTTTTTTTTTTTACATATATAGACTTCCTTTCAACATACTTATGATGTCGATATCATGTTAGACACCCAATAAATATAATAAGACAGTTGTGGGGTTTTATTACATATATAGGTTTCCATTAAACATACTTATGATGTCGATATCATGTTAGACACCCAATATATATAATAAGACAGTTGTGGAGTTTTATTACATATATAGGCTTCCTTTAAACATACTTAAGATGTCGATATCATGTTAGAAACCCAATAAATATAACAAGACAATTGTGGGATTTTATTACATATATAGGCTTCCATTGAACATACTTATGATGTCGATATCATGTTAGACACCCAATAAATATAATAAGACAGTTGTGGGGTTTTATTACATATATAGGCTTCCTTTGAACATACTTATGATGTCGATATCATGTTAGACACCCAATAAATATAATAAGACAGTTGTGGGGTTTTATTACATATATAGGCTTCCATTGAACATACTTATGATGTCGATATCATGTTAGACACCCAATATATATAATAAGACAGTTGTGGGGTTTTATTACATATATAGGCTTCCTTTGAACATACTTATGATGTCGATATCATGTTAGACACCCAATAAATATAATAAGACAGTTGTGGGATTTTATTACATATATAGGCTTCCTTTGAACATACTTATGATGTCGATATCATGTTAGACACCCAATAAATATAACAAGACAATTGTGGGATTTTATTACATATATAGGCTTCCATTGAACATACTTATGATGTCGATATCATGTTAGACACCCAATAAATATAATAAGACAGTTATTGGGGTTTATTACATATATAGGCTTCCTTTAGACATACTTATGAATATCGTATAATATTTAGACACCCAGTAAATATAATAAGACAGTTGTGGCGGGAACATTACATATATAGGCTTCCATTGAACATACTTATGATGTCGATATCATTAGACACCCAATATATATAATAAGACAGTTGTGGGTTTTATTGCATATATAGGCTTCCTTGAACATACTTATGATGTCGATATCATGTTAGACACCAATAAATATAATACAAGACAGTTGTGGGATTTTATTACATATATATAGGCTTCCTTTGAACATACTTATGATGTCGATATCATGTTAGACACCCAGTAAACATAATAAGACAGTTGTGGGGTTTTATTACATATATAGGCTTCCTTTGAACATACTTATGATGTCGATATCATGCTAGACACCCAATAAATATAATAAGACAGTTGTGGAGTTTTATTACATATTTAGGCTTCCATTGAACATACTTATGGTGTCGATATCATGTTAGCCACCCAATAAATATAATAAGACAGTTGTGGAGTTTTATTACATATATA
>JAHLWY010001638.1:0-17250 GCA_020002185.1 Paraescarpia echinospica
TATATGTATATATATATATGTATATATATGTATATATATATATATATGTATATACATATATATATATATGTATATATATATGTATATATATGTATGTATATATATGTATATATATATAATGTATATATATATATATATACCAGTCCTACAATAAAAATTTGGTAGTGCTGGAAACAGCAAAAGATATGGAGACTCTTTTATAGAGTTGTTATTTATGCTAAATACTGGACTGGTTCATGCATAATAAAGGTAATAATACAATAGTTTGTACCCTGCATGTAATTGTTTTTTTTTTATAAGTATCACAATGTGGCAACAATGTGTGTTTCAGGGCGCTGGTGTCTCGAGCCAACATCTGGCTGAAGGAGAACAGTTCCATTGACCTACTCAAGTGCGAGACCCTGGAGAAGAAGATTACATCAGCAGATGCACTCGGCAATGATGACCTACAGTTTGATGTACCATCTCAAGACACAAATGTCTACAGTGTTCACGGTCTACGGTATGTGTATTCACTGCTTACGGTATGTGTGTTCATGGCCTGCGTTATGTGTGTTCACAATCTACGGTATGTGTGTTCACAGTCTAGGGTATGTGTTCACAGTCTACGGGATATGTGTTCACGGCCTATGGTATATGTGGTCACAATCTACGGTATGTGTGTTCACAGTTTACGGTATGTGTGTTCATGGCCTATGGTATGTGTGTTCACGGTCTACGGTATGTGTGTTCACGATCTATGGTATGTGTTCACAGCCTGTGGTATATGTGTTCACAGCCTGTGGTATATGTGTTCACGGCCTGTGGTATATGTGTTCACGACCTGTGGTATATGTGTTCACGGCCTGTGGTATATACGTGTTCACGGCCTGTGGTATACATGTTCACGGCCTGAGGTATACGTGTTCACGGCCTGTGGTATACGTGTTCATGGCCTGTGATATACGTGTTCACGGCCTGTGCTATACGTGTTCACGGCCTGTGCTATACGTGTTCACGGCCTGTGGTATATGTGTTCACGGCCTGTGGTATATGTGTTCACGGCCTGTGTTATATGTGTTCACGGCCTGTGGTATACATGTTCACAGCCTGTGGTATATGTGTTCACGGCCTGTGGTATATGTGTTCACGGCCTGTGGTATACGTGTTCACGGCCTGTGTTATACGTGTTTATGGCCTGTGGTATACGTGTTCACGGCCTGTGTTATACGTGTTAATGGCCTGTGGTATACATGTTCACAGCCTGTGGTATATGTGTTCACGGCCTGTGGTATATGTGTTCACGGCCTGTGGTATATGTGTTCACGGCCTGTGGTATACGTGTTCACGGTCTGTGGTATATGTGTTCACGGCCTGTGGTATGTGTTCACCGCCTGTGGTAAGTGTGTTTTATGGTCTCTGATGCAGCAACAAGCTTAGAATTAGCTAATTATTGTTGTGAACATGAAAACGATTGTTGCCATTTTTAAGTTAGGTTTCAGTATGTTTTTCTGCACTAACAAGCGACATGGAGAGAGGGTACAAAGGAGAATTGTAACTTGATTTATGTTTGTCTTTAGACTCTGGTACAGAAGAGTGAAGACAGAGGTCAGAGTTCACACAATCCATCTCGGGTACAAGAACATCGTTCCACAGTGCCTGGAGACGACTAGGAGCTCTCTGATCTTTGAGGATCTCTCTCAGATGTATGAGTTTGTCAACGAGAGTCTCATAGAGAACCCTTTGGAAGGTTTGTACTGAAGTCTGCTTCATGGCAGACGACGTCAACCATTTGGTGGGGTCACATTAATCTTCTTTCTGGCCAGTGTGGAATAATTCTTACATTACTCATCTTTTCATGGGAATTACATTATTCACTAATCAAAGTGAATCACACAACACACATCCTTAGGGTGTGTGGACATATACCCAGGGTGTGTGGACATATACCCAGGGTGTGTGGACATATACCCAGGGTGTGTGGACATATACCCAGGGTGTGTGGACATATACCCAGGGTGTGTGGACATATACCCAGGGTGTGTGGACATATACCCAGGGTGTGTGGACATATACCCAGGGTGTGTGGACATATACCCAGGGTGTGTTTACAGATATCCAGGGTGTGTAGACAGATACCCATGGTGTGTGGACATATATCTAGGGGGTGTGAATAGATACCCAGGGGGTGTTGACATATACCCAGGGGGTGTGGACAGATACCCAGGGGATATGGACATATACCCAGGGGGTGTGGACAGATAACCAGTGGGTGTGGACAGATTCCCAGGGAGTGTGGACAGATATCCAGGGGCTTGTGGGCAGATACTCATGGGGTGTGGACAGATACCCAGGGGTGTGGAGAGATGACGATAGATGTTCTTCTGGGTATCAGAAAACATTGATTTTAGGAGCAGTTTATACATTTGTTAAGGTGCAAGCATATTTGAATATTTAATGCTTTCTGGTTTGTTGGTATGTAAGTATGCTGAGGTATCACGAAAGAGTTGCCTTCAATTGACAGGGGTGATCATTACGATGGAGACAGTGGCCGTGAAGCTGCGGCGCCCGGATTGGACCGGCGAACCAGTGGATGCAGAGAGGACTTGTTGGCCTGATAGTGCAAAGTACCACATTCTGAACATCGGACGAATATTCTACATTCATCTGTTCCCTGCCTACGAACAAGTCGGTGCGTAGCATAGCCATCTGCAGCTGTAATAGAATGACATGGTGGAGTAGTAACATACATAATCGGACAAGGCCGATTACTTGAGCTACCATGCCACCACAGAGGATGACTACAGCTGAGGAGATGATGTTACAAAGTATGACTAATATACAGACGCTGACATTGTTCTTCTTTGTCAATGCAGTTGGTTGTCGTACACTTGTAAAATAACTTAATTGTTAACGCAATGACTGCATTGTGACATAACAAAGTAGTTTCACTCGGTTTCAGTCATAGACTGAGGTGGCACTAACAAGGGTAAAGTTCACAAAGGTGGATTGTCACCTGGTTTATGTGTGCAGCGGGTGATTGTCACCTGGTTTATGTGTGCATGGGGCTGATTGTCACTTGATTTACATGTGCAGTGACTGATTGTCACTTCGTTTCCTTGTGCAGAGGCTGATTTTCATTTGGTTTATATGTGCAGTGGCTGATTGTCACTTGGTTTACATGTACAGGGGCTGATTGTCACTTGGTTTACGTGTGCATGGGGCTGAGTGTCACTTGGTTTGATGTGGAGGGGCTGCTTGTCACTTGGTTTACATGTGCAGTGACTGATTGTCACTTGGTTTACGTGTGCAATGGCTGATTGTCACTTGGTTTACATGTGCAGTGATTGATTGTCACTTGGTTTACATGTGCAGTGATTGATTGTCACTTGGTTTATGTGTGCAGTGGCTGATTGTCACTTGTTTATGTGTGCAGTGGCTGGTTGTCACTTGGTTTACGTGTAGAGGGGCAGATTGTCACTTGGTTTATGTGTGCAGGGGGCTGATTGTCACTTGGTTTTCATGTTCAGGGGCTGCAGACTTCTTGCCTCAACTGGTCTATCAATCGCCAGAGAAGTCATCCCGAACTAAATATGCCGACTTCAACACGGCCCTCGCGAAGGTCAACCTCTGGCTGCCAAAGGTGAAGGTCGGTATTAGGGTTTTCACATTCCTTGCAAGTATATCTTAGTGTTGTGATAATCAAGCAACAAATATTTTGTTGCAGCAATTTAACTATTTCCTGAAATTTGCAAAGAAACTGGTTCAAATTAAAATGACCTTAGATTGGCTGTGTAGTGTTGCAGGGTATATAGTTAGCAAATATAGACACAAATACCACAAGTTTCTGTGTATAATACACCCCCATATATATATATATAATATAACCCCATGTATAATACACACCTCGACTTTTACAAAATTCTTACAGAATATCTATATTACCATGTATAATACACATCCCCACTTTTGGCAGCAACCCCTCATTTCCCCGCTTCTCATAGTTTGCTTGAAGTGTGGCAGAGGGTTGGCCACTGTCATTCCATCAAAGTTCGTTTGTGTGATCATCCTTGAATCCATACCAGAATCGCAAAAATATCATACCTCGTGAGTCATATCTTACGTAGTTATTTTTCCACCTGGTGGATACTTGTACAAATACGAATGACCCCCAGTGGATATTTGTAGAACTACATGGAACCCCTAGCGGACTGTCATGACTGTGTTTCTGTCATGATGTAAATGCCAAGCTGTGTTATGGCGAAACTATCTTTTATGAGACGCGTGTCTAGGATGCTTACGGCACGTGATAGATTGTATAAAATGAGTGGTGATGTTTTCTTTGCTTTGCCTAAAAAGATACATTTCATGGAGCATTTATTTCTGGCTTATGTCCATCTGGAGAAAATTGTCTTTAGCGCTAGCACCATATATTATATGCACCCGGACTTTTAAGTGAAATATGAAAGAAAAAATGCATATTATACATTGAAAATTACAATACTCTTATTTGAGAATGTTAAAATGTTCATCATTGTCACTCTCACATATTCCAACTGAGTTGTCTTCATTGGCTGTAAACTTCTCTCTGCGTTGGCTTGCTTACCAAACTTGGATGTGTCAGGACATCCGATTGGTTAACGTGCAGACACTGG
Source organism: Paraescarpia echinospica (assembly GCA_020002185.1). Lineage (NCBI taxonomy): Eukaryota > Metazoa > Annelida > Polychaeta > Sabellida > Siboglinidae > Paraescarpia > Paraescarpia echinospica. The sequence goes on from JAHLWY010001638.1 coordinate 4,635, forward strand.
AGGCTGCGGTGCCGGGCATCAACAAAGCAGGTATCACGTGGTGCATGATTTGTCATCTGTTGTCTGCACATTGCATTTATAATTTGGTTCAACGCATTCCTTTTGTTGCTATATATATATATATTCACCGGGTCATTGTCTGCTCCACTTCAAAATGCATCACAACAAATCTCGTGAGATGTAGCCACTAATCTCTGTGTATGACTTACGAGAATTGAGCGAGACATCCCAAGGCAGTTACGTCACGTGCATCAACATCTGTTTTTCATTGGTTGTAAGTAGTTACAACTGCCCATAAGCTTCACATTATTAGCAGCGTTGTCATGGGGCACTGCGTTTTCCTTACGCATACTGTAAGTATTTCACTAAAGCCAACTTTTCTGACAATCTATTTGCATAACATGACACCACACAGAATGGTAGGAGTCACATATATCTTCGCAAATATTTCTTTAGATTTTTATGAAAATGGCATGTTTATATACAAGCTCAATGTATCAGAGGTTCTTATGTATTTCAATCTTGTTAAATCTAGATTATCATGTGACCAGCAGCAAATCTGTTCAGTTTTGCAAACTGACATTTCTGAACTCTGCCGTTAAAGCTCAGATGGCAACAAGTCAAATAGATAAGAAAGCTGCCAAGTTGACCAAATAATAACTTGGTTAATAAAGTTAAAGACGCTTTCAGTAAGCCAAACGTATGGTATCGAACATATACATTACAAATATCTATTAAATTATTATTATTTAACAAGATTTAACAAGATTGCCATCCAGAGAATTAACTCTAGATGGCAGGTGGACAAGGAAGCCCTTTGGCTTATCGAGAGTCCAACCCTTTTATCTACATATATCCAGCCCTTCTGAGGTATGTGTCGATTTTATTTTTAAACATATTCACACTACTAGCACCCACACAATCATCAGATAATCTGTTCCATTCACAGTCCTTTGTGAAAATGAGAACTTTCTTACGTCTAATCTACACTGCTCCTTTACTAATGTAACTTCATGTCCTCTAGTCTTTCTATCTTTCTTAACTGAAAAAAACATATTTCTATCAATATTTTCATAACCATTCAATATTTTAAACACTTCTATCTGATCTCCTCTCAGTCTCCTGGTCCCTAGTGTTGTTAAACCACATTCTTTTAGGCGTTTTTCATAACTAAGATCCCTCAGTTTTGGTATCATTTTAGTCGCTCTCCTCTGTACTCTTTCTAGCATATCTATGTCCTTCTTGCGGTATGGCCTCCACGCTTGTATACAATATTCTAAATGAGGCCTAACTATTGTTTTGTACAGCGGTATTATTAGTTCTTTTTCTTTATATGCTATATTTCACCTAATCAATCCAAGGATTTTATTTCCCTTTGAAGCTGCAATTCCACACTGCTCTGAAACCTTCATGTCAGCAGTAATTGTCAGCCCTAAGTCTTTTTCTTTTACAGTAGTACTTAGTACAGTTCCCCTCATTGTATATTCTACATATTCGTTCCCATGTCCTGTGTGAAGGCATTTACATTTCCCAAAATTGAACAACATTTGCCACTTTTCAGACCATTTGATCAACCTGTCAAGATCATCTTGTAAATGCTGTCTATCCCCATCACTTTTAATCCTTCTAAACACTTTTGTATCATCTGCAAATTTCAACACCTTGCTAGCTATATCATCGTCCAAATCGTTTATATATATTAAGAATAATATAGGTCCCAGTACTGATCCCTGTGGAACCCCACTCAAAACTGATTTCCAGTTTGAAGCCTCCCCATCAACAACTACCCGTTGTCTTCTGTCAATCAGCCATTTTTCTATTCAGTTAATTATACCATTTCCTATGCCATGGGCTTTTAGTTTAAGCAGTAATCTCTGATGTGGCACTTTGTCGAAAGCTTTTTGAAAATCTAAGTAGATGATATCTACTGGTGATCCACTTAGTGATATCTTCCAAAAAATATAACATATTTGTTAAGCATGACCTCGCTTTTAGAAACCCATGTTGAGATGGGTTTATCAAGTTATGTTTAACAAGAAAATCCACCATGTGATCTTTAATTAGTCTTTCTAATAATTTACAAATCACCTATGTTAAACTAACTGGTCTATAATTATTTGACTTGTTTCTCGAACCTTTTTTAAATAACGGTATAATGTTTGCTTCTTTCCATTCTAAAGGAACCACTCCCTCTTCTAATGACAAGTTGAAAACTGTTGCAAGCGGTATGCTAATTTGTTCTACAATTTTCACTAGTAGTTTGGGTGGAATATCATCCACTCCAGGTGATTTATTTTCCTTCATAGCCCTAATTTTCTTAGCTACCATTTCTGGGGTTACAATTAACTGTCTTAAATAGTCTGATTCTGCCCCCTTGAACTTAGCCTCTGGTACTGGCAGTGAACTAGTGTCTTCTCTGGTAAACACTGAACTAAAATACTCATTTAGGTCTTCTGCCATTAAGAATCCTTCTGATATTATATTTCCAGCACTATCTTCTAGAGGACCGACCTTATCCTGAACTTTCTGTTTGCTTCGAACATACGCATAAAAACTCTTGCTGTCATGTTTTATATTACAAGCTAATTTATGTTCATAGCTTCTCTTTGAATTTCTAATTTCAGCTGTAGCTTGGTTTAGTGCTTCTTTATAAATGTTGTAGTCTTCATCATTTCCAGTACGTCTATATGACTTCCACATCATTTGTTTATACTTAATTTTTTTAATGGCTTCTTTCGATAAGTATTTCTTATATAAAATATGTCAGTTGTATGTGTAATGTTTGTGTTGTCCAGTCATTGTGATTATATAAAATATGTCAGTTGTATGTGTAATGTTTGTGTGGTCCAATCATTATGATTATATAAAATATGTCAGTTGTATGTGTAATGTTTGTGTGGTCCAATCATTATGATTATATAAAATATGTCAGTTGTATGTGTAATGTTTGTGTGGTCCAGTCATTATGATTATATAAAATATGTTAGTTGTATGTGTAATGTTTGTGTGGTCCAGTCATTATGATTATATAAAATATGTCAGTTGTATGTGTAATGTTTGTGTGGTCCAGTCATTATGATTATATAAAATATGTTAGTTGTATGTGTAATGTTTGTGTGGACCAGTCATTATGATTATATAAAATATGTCAGTTGTATGTGTAATGTTTGTGTGGTCCAGTCATTATGATTATATAAAATATGTCAGTTGTATGTGTAATGTTTGTGTGGTCCAGTCATTATGATTATATAAAATATGTTAGTTGTATGTGTAATGTTTGTGTGGTCCAGTCATTATGATTATATAAAATATGTTAGTTGTATGTGTAATGTTTGTGTTGTCCAGTCATTGTGATTATATAAAATATATCAGTTGTATGTGTAATGTTTGTGTGGTCCAGACATTGTGATTATATAAAATATGTCAGTTGTATGTGTATTGTTTTTGTGGTCCAGTCATTGTGATTATATAAAATATGTTAGTTGTATGTGTATTGTTTGTGTGGTCCAGTCGTTGTGATTATATAAAATATGTAAGTTGTATGTGTAATGTTTGTGTGGTCCAGTCATTATGATTATATAAAATGAGTCAGTTGTATGTGTAATGTTTGTGTGGTCCAGTCATTATGATTATATAAAATATGTTAGTTGTATGTGTAATGTTTGTGTTGTCCAGTCATTGTGATTATATAAAATATATCAGTTGTATGTGTAATGTTTGTGTGGTCCAGTCATTGTGATTATATAAAATATGTCAGTTGTATGTGTAATGTTTGTGTGGTCCAGTCATTGTGATTATATAAAATATGTCAGTTGTATGTGTAATGTTTGTGTGGTCCAGTCATTGTGATTATATAAAATATGTCAGTTGTATGTGTAATGTTTGTGTGGTCCAGTCATTGTGATTATATAAAATATGTCGGTTGTATGTGTAATGTTTGTGTGGTCCAGTCATTGTGATTATATAAAATATGTCAGTTGTATGTGTATTGTTTCTGTGGTCCAGTCATTGTGATTATATAAAATATGTCAGTTGTATGTGTATTGTTTGTGTGGTCCAGTCGTTGTGATTATATAAAATATGTAAGTTGTATGTGTAATGTTTGTGTGGTCCAGTCATTATGATTATATAAAATGAGTCAGTTGTATGTGTAATGTTTGTGTGGTCCAGACATTGTGATTATATAAAATATGTCAGTTGTATGTGTAATGTTTGTGTGGTCCAGACATTGTGATTATATAAAATATGTCAGTTGTATGTGTAATGTTTGTGTGGTCCAGTCATTATGATTATATAAAATATGTTAGTTGTATGTGTAATGTTTGTGTGGTCCAGTCATTATGATTATATAAAATATGTTAGTTGTATGTGTAATGTTTGTGTGGTCCAGTCATTATGATTATATAAAATATGTTAGTTGTATGTGTAATGTTTGTGTGGTCCAGTCATTATGATTATATAAAATATGTCAGTTGTATGTGTAATGTTTGTGTGGTCCAGTCATTATGATTATATAAAATATGTCAGTTGTATGTGTAATGTTTGTGTGGTCCAGTCATTATGATTATTTAAAATATGTCAGTTGTATGTGTAATGTTTGTGTTGTCCAGTCATTGTGATTATATAAAATATGTCGGTTGTATGTGTATTGTTTGTGTGGTCCAGTCATTATGATTATATAAAATATGTCGGTTGTATGTGTATTGTTTGTGTGGTCCAGTCATTATGATTATATAAAATATGTCAGTTGTATGTGTATTGTTTGTGTTGTCCAGTCATTGTGATTATATAAAATATGTTAGTTGTATGTGTAATGTTTGTGTTGTCCAGTCATTATGATTATATAAAATATGTCAGTTGTATGTGTAATGTTTGTGTGGTCCAGTCATTATGATTATATAAAATATGTCAGTTGTATGTGTATTGTTTGTGTGGTCCAGTCATTGAGTCACCCACAGCACTACAGTCATCAGACTGCAAGCCATTTAAATTAAACCAAAACGTTAAAAAATACCAAAATATTGTCTCACATTTAGTGGCATCTGCAGCTTTTACTCTGTGTTAGTATTGTGACTCTAAGTTTAATTTTCTGCAAAAGACAAGACATGTTCATTCCAATCCAAAGGACAGAGTTTCCTATTCTTGACAGTGCAAAGAAGTAAGATTTTAGTTGTCTCGTGCAGGCCAGCCAAAGCCACCAATCATATATTTGTGCAAACTGTCCTGAGCCATTGTCAAGTACAAATCAACCAGCCCCATCGCTGTAAGTATTGTCATTGTCAAGTATAAATCAACCAGCCCCATCGCTGTAAATGTTAAGATTGTTAAGTATAACTCAACCAGTCCCATCGCTGTAAGTGTTAACATTGTCAAGTATAAATCAACCAGCCCCATTGCTGTAAGTGTTGTCATTGTCAAGTATAAATCAACCAGCCCCATCGCTGTAAGTGTTGTCATTGTCAAGTATAAATCAACCAGCCCCATCGCTGTAAATGTTAAGATTGTTAAGTATAACTCAACCAGTCCCATCGTTGTAAGTGTTAACATTGTCAAGTATAAATCAACCAGCCCCATCGCTGTAAGTGTTAACATTGTCAAATATAAATCAACCAGCCCCATCGCTGTAAGTGTTAACATTGTTAAGTATAAATCAACCAGCCCCATCACTGTAAGTGTTAACATTGTCAAGTATAAATCAACCAGTCCCATCGCTGTAAGTGTTAACATTGTCAAGTATAAATCAACCAGTCCCATCGCTGTAAGTGTTAACATTGTCAAGTATAAATCAACCAGCCCCATCGCTGTAAGTGTTAACATTGTCAAGTATAAATCAACCAGCCCCATCGCTGTAAGTGTTGTCATTGTCAAGTATAAATCAACCAGCCCCATCGCTGTAAATGTTAAGATTGTTAAGTATAACTCAACCAGTCCCATCGTTGTAAGTGTTAACATTGTCAAGTATAAATCAACCAGCCCCATCGCTGTAAGTGTTAACATTGTCAAATATAAATCAACCAGCCCCTTCGCTGTAAGTGTTAACATTGTCAAGTATAAATCAACCAGTCCAATCGCTGTAAGTGTTAACATTGTCAAGTATAAATCAACCAGCCCCATCGCTGTAAGTGTTAACATTGTCAAATATAAATCAACCAGCCCCATCGTTGTAAGTGTTAACATTGTCAAGTATAAATCAACCAGCCCCATCGCTGTAAGTGTTAACATTGTCAAATATAAATCAACCAGCCCCATCGCTGTAAGTGTTAACATTGTCAAGTATAAATCAACCAGCCCCATCGCTGTAAGTGTTAACATTGTCAAGTATAAATCAACCAGCCCCATTGCTGTAAGTATTGTCATTGTCAAATATAAATCAACCAGCCCCATCGCTGTAAGTGTTAACATTGTCAAGTATAAATCAACCAGCCCCATTGCTGTAAGTATTGTCATTGTCAAGTATAAATCAACCAGCCCCATCGCTGTAAGTGTTGTCATTGTCAGGTATAAATCAACCAGCCCCATCGCTGTAAGTATTGTCATTGTCAAGTATAAATCAACCAGCCCCATCGCTGTAAATGTTAAGATTGTCAAGTATAAATCAACCAGCCCCATCGCTGTAAGTGTTAACATTGTCAGGTATAACTCAACCAGCCCCATTGCTGTAAGTGTTGTCATTGTCAAGTATAAATCAACCAGCCCCATTGCTGTAAGTATTGTCATTGTCAAGTATAAATCAACCAACCCCATCGCTGTAAGTATTGTCATTGTCAAGTATAAATCAACCAGCCCCATCACTGTAAGTGTTGTCATTGTCAAGTATAAATCTGTACAGCACGTATCATGTTCACTTTCTCATGCAGACATGACAGCCAAACTGTACAGCACGTATCAAGTTCACTTTCTCATGCAGACATACAGCCAAACTGTACAGCACGTATCATGTTCACTTTCTCATGCAGACATGACAGCCAAACTGTACAGCACGTATCAAGTTCACTTTCTCATGCAGACATGACAGCCAAACTGTACAGCACGTATCATGTTCACTTTCTCATACAGACATACAGCCAAACTGTACAGCACGTATCAAGTTCACTTTCTCATGCAGACATGACAGCCAAACTACAGCACGTATCAAGTTCACTTTCTCATGCAGACATACAGCCAAACTGTACAGCACGTATCAAGTTCACTTTCTCATGCAGACATGACAGCCAAACTGTACAGCACGTATCATGTTCACTTTCTCATGCAGACATGACAGCCAAACTGTACAGCACGTATCAAGTTCACTTTCTCATGCAGACATGACAGCCAAACTGTACAGCACGTATCATGTTCACTTTCTCATACAGACATACAGCCAAACTGTACAGCACGTATCAAGTTCACTTTCTCATGCAGACATGACAGCCAAACTACAGCACGTATCAAGTTCACTTTCTCATGCAGACATACAGCCAAACTGTACAGCACGTATCAAGTTCACTTTCTCATGCAGACATGACAGCCAAACTGTACAGCACGTATCATGTTCACTTTCTCATGCAGACATGACAGCCAAACTGTACAGCACGTATCATGTTCACTTTCTCGTGCAAACATGACAGCCAAACTGTACAGCACATATCAAGTTCACTTTCTCATGCAGACATACAGCCAAACTGTACAGCCTGTATCAAGTTCACTTTCTCATGCAGACATGACAGCCAAACTGTACAGCACAAATCAAGTTCACTTTCTCATGCCGACATGACAGCCAAACTGTACAGCACGTATCATGTTCACTTTCTTATGCAGACATGACAGCCAAACTGTACAGCACGTATCATGTTCACTTTCTCATGCAGACATGACAGCCAAACTGTACAGCACGTATCATGTTCACTTTCTCGTGCCGACATGACAGCCAAACTGTACAGCACGTATCAAGTTCACTTTCTCGTGCAGACATGACAGCCAAAGTGTACAGCACGTATCATATTCACTTTCTCGTGCAGACATGACAGCTAAACTGTACAGCACGTATCAAGTTCACTTTCTCGTGCAGACATGACAGCCAAACTGTACAGCACGTATCATGTTCACTTTCTCGTGCCGACATGACAGCCAAACTGTACAGCACGTATCAAGTTCACTTTCTCGTGCAGACATGACAGCCAAAGTGTACAGCACGTATCATATTCACTTTCTCGTGCAGACATGACAGCTAAACTGTACAGCACGTATCAAGTTCACTTTCTCGTGCAGACATGACAGCCAAACTGTACAGCACGTATCATGTTCACTTTCTCGTGCCGACATGACAGCCAAACTGTACAGCACGTATCAAGTTCACTTTCTCGTGCAGACATGACAGCCAAAGTGTACAGCACGTATCATATTCACTTTCTCGTGCAGACATGACAGCTAAACTGTACAGCACGTATCAAGTTCACTTTCTCGTGCAGACATGACAGCCAAACTGTACAGCACGTATCAAGTTCACTTTCTCATGCAGACATGACAGCCAAACTGTACAGCACGTATCATATTCACTTTCTCATGCCAACATGACAGCCAAACTGTACATTATCTAATGTTACAGTCTCTGATGTTACAGTCTCTGACTTTACAGTCTCTTATGTTACAGTCTCTGATGTTACAGTCTCTAATGTTACAGACAAGGTGAACACAAGTGAGAACTTCCAGCCAAAGGCTGATACAACACCATTCGTTCGATATATTCGTGTGACCTACGTGCGACCCAAGTACGGCCTACCACCTGGTGGCTTGTACGTTCCTCGGCAACTCACTTACGAGGTGTTTGTGCCACAAGACGTGTCGACCAATGGCGGTGCTCTCGTGTTTGAGAGTGAGCGGGAACACTGGAGCAGGGTACTGGCCTGGCTACAACATTCAGGTGTGTGGACAATTATATGACAATAATGATGTGTAACTTCCTTTTGCAATCATCAGATTGAGTAAAAAGTACAGTTACAAAATATGTAAATATGCATGTTGTTCTTATATTATCTTCTTGGTTTCTAATGTGAATTAATTTTTTTTAAACATATATAGAAGCAATCTACATCATCTAGCAGCCCAACTTATAGAAGCAATCTACACCATCTAGCAGCCCAACTTATAGAAGCAATCTGCGCCATCTAGCAGCCCAACTTATAGAAGCAATCTACACCATTTAGCAGCCCAATTTATAGAAGCAATCTGCGACATGTAGCAGCCCTACTTATAGAAGCAATCTACACCATTTAGCAGCCCAACTTATAGAAGCAATCTACACCATTTAGCAGCCCTACTTATAGAAGCAATCTACACCATTTAGCAGCCCAATTTATAGAAGCAATCTACACCATTTAGCAGCCCTACTTATAGAAGCAATCTACACCATTTAGCAGCCCAATTTATAGAAACAATCTGCGACATGTAGCAGCCCTACTTATAGAAGCAATCTACACCATTTAGCAGCCCAACTTATAGAAGCAATCTACACCATTTAGCAGCCCAATTTATAGAAGCAATCTGCGACATGTAGCAGCCCAACTTATAGAAGCAATCTGCGCCATGTAGCAGCCCAACTTATACAGTGTATGATCTCACACCTTTACATGTTTCTACAGTAGTAATTTAACACCAAACCTCAATGTACCAGTCAAGGCTGATATACAGCAGCCCACACAGACTGGGTGTCTAGCCATCGGTTAGTTTACCTTCTACCATCCTCAGTCATATACAGCAGCCCACACAGACTGGGTGTCTAGCCATCGGTTAGTTTACCTTCTACCATCCTCAGTCATATACAGCAGCTCACACAGACTGGGTGTCTAGCCATCGGTTAGTTTACCTTCTACCATCCTCAGTCATATACAGCAGCCCACACAGACTGGGTGTCTAGCCATCGGTTAGTTTACCTTCTACCATCCTCAGTCATATACAGCAGCCCACACAGACTGGGTGTCTAGCCATCGGTTAGTTTACCTTCTACCATCCTCAGTCATATACAGCAGCCCACACAGACTGGGTGTCTAGCCATCGGTTAGTTTACCTTCTACCATCCTCAGTCATATGCAGCAGCCCACACAGACTGGGTGTCTAGCCATCGGTTAGTTTACCTTCTACCATCCTCAGTCATATACAGCAGCCCACACAGACTGGGTGTCTAGCCATCGGTTAGTTTACCTTCTACCATCCTCAGTCATATACAGCAGCCCACACAGACTGGGTGTCTAGCCATCAGTTAGTTTACCTTCTACCATCCTCAGTCATATACAGCAGCCCACACAGACTGGGTGTCTAGCCATCAATTAGTTTACCTTCTACCATCCTCAGTCATATAAAGCAGCCCACACAGACTGGATGTCTAGCCATCGGTTAGTTTACATTCTACCATCCTCAGTCATATACAGCAGCTCACACAGACTGGGTGTCTAGCCATCAGTTAGTTTACCTTCTACCATCCTCAGTCATATACAGCAGCCCACACAGACTGGGTGTCTAGCCATCGGTTAGTTTACCTTCTACCATCCTCAGTCATATACAGCAGCCCACACAGACTGGGTGTCTAGCCATCAGTTAGTTTACCTTCTACCATCCTCAGTCATATAAAGCAGCCCACACAGACTGGGTGTCTAGCCATCGGTTAGTTTACCTTCTACCATCCTCAGTCATATACAGCAGCTCACACAGACTGGGTGTCTAGCCATCGGTTAGTTTACCTTCTACCATCCTCAGTCATATACAGCAGCCCACACAGACTGGGTGTCTAGCCATCGGTTAGTTTACCTTCTACCATCCTCAGTCATATACAGCAGCCCACACAGACTGGGTGTCTAGCCGTCGGTTAGTTTACCTTCTACCATCCTCAGTCATATACAGCAGCTCACACAGACTGGGTGTCTAGCCATCGGTTAGTTTACCTTCTACCATCCTCAGTCATATACAGCAGCTCACACAGACTGGGTGTCTAGCCATCGGTTAGTTTACCTTCTACCATCCTCAGTCATATACAGCAGCTCACACAGACTGGGTGTCTAGCCATCGGTTAGTTTACCTTCTACCATCCTCAGTCATACACAGCAGCTCACACAGACTGGGTGTCTAGCCATCGGTTAGTTTACCTTCTACCATCTTCAGTCATATACAGCAGCTCACACAGACTGGGTGTCTAGCCATCGGTTAGTTTACCTTCTACCATCTTCAGTCATATACAGCAGCCCACACAGATTGGGTGTCTAGCCATCAGTTAGTTTACCTTCTACCATCTTCAGTCATATACAGCAGCTCACACAGACTGGGTGTCTAGCCATCGGTTAGTTTACCTTCTACCATCCTCAGTCATATACAGCAGCTCACACAGACTGGGTGTCTAGCCATCGGTTAGTTTACCTTCTACCATCCTCAGTCATATACAGCAGCTCACACAGACTGGGTGTCTAGCCATCGGTTAGTTTACCTTCTACCATCCTCAGTCATATACAGCAGCCCACACAGACTGGGTGTCTAGCCATCGGTTAGTTTACCTTCTACCATCCTCAGTCATATACAGCAGCTCACACAGACTGGGTGTCTAGCCATCGGTTAGTTTACCTTCTACCATCCTCAGTCATATACAGCAGCCCACACAGACTGGGTGTCTAGCCATCGGTTAGTTTACCTTCTACCATCCTCAGTCATATACAGCAGCTCACACAGACTGGGTGTCTAGCCATCGGTTAGTTTACCTTCTACCATCCTCAGTCATATACAGCAGCTCACACAGACTGGGTGTCTAGCCATCGGTTAGTTTACCTTCTACCATCCTCAGTCATATACAGCAGCTCACACAGACTGGGTGTCTAGCCATCGGTTAGTTTACCTTCTACCATCCTCAGTCATATACAGCAGCCCACACAGACTGGGTGTCTAGCCATCGGTTAGTTTACCTTCTACCATCCTCAGTCATATACAGCAGCCTACACAGACTGGGTGTCTAGCCATCGGTTAGTTTACCTTCTACCATCCTCAGTCATATACAGCAGCCCACACAGACTGGGTGTCTAGCCATCGGTTAGTTTACCTTCTACCATCCTCAGTCATTTTCAGCAGCCCACACAGACTGGGTGTCTAGCCATCGGTTAGTTTACCTTCTACCATCCTCAGTCATATACAGCAGCTCACACAGATTGGGTGTCTAGCCATCGGTTAGTTTACCTTCTACCATCCTCAGTCATATGCAGCAGCCCACACAGACTGGGTGTCTAGCCATCGGTTAGTTTACCTTCTACCATCCTCAGTCATATACAGCAGCCTACACAGACTGGGTGTCTAGCCATCGGTTAGTTTACCTTCTACCATCCTCAGTCATATACAGCAGCCCACACAGACTGGGTGTCTAGCCATCAGTTAGTTTACCTTCTACCATCCTCAGTCATATACAGCAGCCCACACAGACTGGGTGTCTAGCCATCGGTTAGTTTACCTTCTACCATCCTCAGTCATATACAGCAGCCCACACAGACTGGGTGTCTAGCCATCAATTAGTTTACCTTCTACCATCCTCAGTCATATACAGCAGCCCACACAGACTGGGTGTCTAGCCATCGGTTAGTTTACCTTCTACCATCCTCAGTCATATACAGCA
>JAHLWY010001639.1:0-17218 GCA_020002185.1 Paraescarpia echinospica
GTGCAACTAGTTGGTCTGAGTTCAATTCGTGACACGTGTTGGTCAAAGCATAGTGTTTCGTTTGTCCAACTAGTTGATCTAAGTCCAATTCGTGACACGTGTTGGTCAAAGCATAGTGTTTCGTTTGCACCACTAGTTGGTCTGAGTACATTAACATCTCTGTACTGAACTACACAGACATGAGTGGTTAACATATCTGTACTGAACTACATGAAAATTGTCATCCGTAGTCTCGTGACATATCTCGGTCATAGTCTCGTCTCTTGTCTCGTCGGTACTCTCGTGTCATAGTCTCGTGTGATGTGCCTAGTTGATCTAAGTTCAATTCGTGACACGTGTTGGTCAAAGCATAGTGTTTCGTTTTCGTGACACGTGTTGGTCAAAGCATAATGTTTCGTTTGTCCAACTAGTTGATCTGAGTCCAATTCGTGATACGTGTTGGTCAAAGCATAGTGTTTCGTTTGTGCAACTAGTTGGTCTGAGTTCAATTCGTGACACGTGTTGGTCAAAGCATAGTGTTTCGTTTGTGTGACTAGTTGATCTGAGTTCAATTTGTGACATGTGTTGGTCAAAGAATAGTGTTTCGTTTACGCAACTAGTTGGTCTGAGTACATTAACATCTCTGTACTGAACTACACAGACATGAGTGGTTAACATATCTGTACTGAACTACACAGACATAAGTGGCTATCATCTCTACTGAACTACACAGACATAAGTGGCTATCATCTCTACTGAACTACACAGACATAAGTGGCTATCATCTCTACTGAACTACACAGACATACTTGTGAAGGGTAAGACTATTAGTAAGGTTCCCAACATATGCTTTGCATTACACTATGAAAAAGACACAAGATGAGGTTTGCACAGTTTATTCGTGAACAACACAAACGTATTTACATGTCACGCTCCATAACTGCCAGAACCATATGTTTCATAGTGTTTCGCCACTGTTTCGAAACAGATTCTTGCAACCATGTATTGATATTACACAACTGTTCGACTGTCACATCGGATAGCTTCACACCTGCGTCTAGCAAAACGCTCAAACAGTCTTTCACCATCTAATTGGTCTGAGTTCATGGACGTGATGTGTGATTTGAGGATGCCTTTTCTTGTCGCTGAAACAGTAACGAGATGAGCTTAGTAATGAATGTTCACCTGATATATATAAGAAAAAATATAATATTATGTTCTTTTGAAAATGTTCTAACAAAATAGCATGAATACCATTTGAACACTATGAAAAATTGAAGCTTACTGTTATCTCTTCAAGTTGTTCTTCAAGCTGTTGTTCAAGTTGTTCTTTACGTCGCCGCTGTTTATCTTGCTTCCTTTGACAGCAGCCCTGCTTCACATGAGCGGACCGATTGCCTTTATACTTGAAGGTACTGCCACACATACAACAAGTATAACGAGGCAACAGCTTCTGACGCTTCGTCGGAGGTGACGATGTCAGGTTGATGATTGGGTCGGTTGCCGGAGCTGATGACAGAGACGAAATCGGGTTGATCGTCGAACTGATCGTCAAACTGGTCGTCGGACTGGTCGTTGAACTGGTCGTTGGTTGTTGGTCCGGGTTGATTGTTGGGGTCGAGAGGTGGAGTGGTCCCGTAGCCGGAGAAGGCTGCGCCTTCGGTAGGAAAATCCCTTGTCGGACGTCATCACTAGTCATGTTGTTCATCTTCCAAAATGTAAGATATAATGACCACAAAAAACAGACGCAGGTCTTTTATAACAGTTCGACAGAACATAAAGGTCACGTGGTCGTGCCGAACGAACATTTGTCCACTAGGGGATGATGTTTGTAGTTCGTGATGTATCCGTCAGGGGACTCTATTGCACGCAAGCGTGCAAGAGACACGAATATTTGCAGTACTCCTACATTTACTTCACAACTTGCCCGTCAGATGGCACCACTTGTATAACCAGTCCCGAAAAATTCCGATAGGGGGCGCTGCGGGTCAACCGATTTTAGTACAAAAAAATTCCGCCAGGGGCGCTAATGGTCAAACTAAGATGCACGAAATTGGGAAGTTTATGAACGAGAAAAAACAAGAGACACGAATATTTGCAGTACTCATATGTGGTTCGCTCACTTGGCCACTAGGGGATGATGTTTGTAGTTCGTGATGTACCCGTCAGGGGGCTCTATTGCACGCAAGCGTGCAAGAGACACGAATATTTGCAGTACTCGAACATATAGTTCATAACTTGTCCATCAGATGGCACCACTTGCATAATTAGTCCCGAAAAATTCCGCTAGGTGGCGATATCTAGTTTTGGCGGGAAATATTTCAGTTCACCAACTATCCGCCAGGGGCGCTACTTTGGTTTTGGCGGGAATTAATTAATTCACCAGCTATCCGACAGGGGCGCTTTTTCAGTTTTGGGGGGGAAATATTTTAGTAGCGAAAAATTCCGCTAGGTGGCGCTATCTAGTTTTGGCGGGAAATAATTTTAGTTCACCAACTATCCGCTAGGTGGCGCTATTCAAGTTTTTGCGGGAAATATTTAGTTCACCAAGTATCCGTTAGGTGGCGCTATTATATATAGTTCACCAAGTATCCGTTAGGTGGCGCTATTTTAGTTCAGAAAAATTCCGGTAGGGGCGACACGTGACCTTGACCTACATCCGGGTACTTGACCTTGACCTACATCCGGGTACTTGACCTTCCATATAAGGTCATTTGCATAATTAGCCACGCCCACAATGCCCAGCTCGATCCTGATTGGTCAATTCGACTTTACCCACAATGCCTAGCTCGCTCCTGATTGGTCAACTGTATAACTAACCACGCTCACAATGCCCAAATAAGGGCATTTATGCAAATGAGGCGACCTCATTTGCATAATCCTTAACTTTGGAGCACCGCGGTGCAAGTGCAAAATCCCTATCTCTTAACATGGCACTTGCACCATCCGAATCCAACCATGCCCGGTAAGGGACCTCTATTACTACTACCAGCAGTTGGAATATTCCCGGCTTTCTTCTGTTTTCGCAGCTCGTAAGTTGGACAAATCTGCCGATGCATTTTCGTCGTTGCATTGTGCGTCTTTAGACTAGCCCGATATTTAAACGCGGCATCACGACGGGAATAAAAACATCTAATGCTTAAATTCATATTATATTACATCCTGCTATCTACATTCATGTCCACCAAGCCAAACAACAACAAAATTCAATGAATTAGAAATTCCACATTTTATGCTGTGCATCCGGACATTTTCGAATATGCATATTTTTGGCGCGCTTTTCGGGATGCCGAGATGTGACATCACATATGACCCATACTCGCATCAGGCCGACCCTTTCCATGCATTCAGAGCATGTTTACAAGGATAGCGTTCGGGTCGAAACGAGCGTCAAAATTAGTTATTGTGCGATATTCCGATGTAATACAAACACTAGTCATCATAGAGGAACAAGCAGTTATCTTAAGGTTCCACATGAATCGAATTTTATTCAAAACAATGACTGCGAATGGGCCTACAAGTCGACTAGGTTTCGCCGAGCTTGGACTCGTTTTTAGAATAATTATATCGGATGCAACCAACGAGAAATAATCTACACCAATAAACATACATAGCAAACATATATCGTATCCAGCTACAGAAAGTAACGTGCCGAAAACTATCCTTGTAAACATGCTCTGAATGCATGGTAAGGGTCGGCCTGCTGCGAGTGTGGGTCATACGTGAGGTTACGATACTACGTGATCGCCTAGCGCATTAAATTTTTATTTTCCACGGGAATCGTTACACAGACGGGTTTAAAATCGAATTTATGCTACAATTGTATTTTTCTATATTTTTTTAATGTTCTCGAATGTTACAAACAATGTTAAACTTTGTGTACACATAGAACACGGATTTTAACTAATGCCTTGTTTTTATTTCCTTTAAATTGCACTTTGCTTTAGCTGGGCGCGGGCGTCCCTCTAGAGTCTGGAGTATGTCTTCCAATTCTGTGTGCTCATTCAAATTCGTAAGATTTCCTTTACAAGTTCTGGTATACCAATAAGCTCTGAAATTCCTTTGAGTCTCAGATTTGTTCTTTTGCTGTAGACTCCGTCTATTGTTCTAGTTCGCCATGCTGTAGTTCTATAGGTACGATCCTCTCCTTCTCAGGTCTCTTATTCTGTTTTCTTTTTCTTCAATCATCTGTTTCCTTATAAATGCGTACGTTATATATTTCTCCTAATTTGATTTCACAAAGTTTCATTTCAGCCCTGATGTGTGTGTGTGTGTGTGTGTGTTTGTGTGTGTGTGTGTGTGTGTTTGCGTGCGTGCGTCCGGGCGTGCATGCGTGTTATACATATGAACTATGAATTAATTCGCACATGCAAAGAATATATAACTGATATGGACGTAATAATAATAGCTGGAATGGAGAACGACGTTATATGAGCTAGTTGTGTAGCGCGCCAAACAGTTATCGTCTGCCCTTGCGACGGATGGCGGACGTGACTGCACCTCCGTACACCAGCACAGCTGCACACGGAGAAGGCTCTGTCAATCAGTCGTACTCGACTACCATTGGTGTACGACCCGTCTATTGAGCTAGGGGCGATTTTGGGGCCCCTAACTGGACTGCAGTGATCTGCCAACTTGTTCATCTGCACGCGATAAGGGGGATCGAGACAGTTGCGCTAGAGAAAGATATTCGACTGACAAGTAAGTCGTTCATGTTTTTTTTATTAACTGCATTATGTGCAACGAAACAGGGTACTATGTTGTGAATAAGGGCTACGTAGCTGGGCAGTAATTTTTTTATAGTGCCGGACTGGCTTTCTACCTGTCATAGGCGTCGGAACGGGGTGTGGGGGTGGAGGGCTCAGCTTCAAATAATTTAGGTGAAGGCAATATATAGGATTAACCCCCAGGATTTTGGGATTCAATTTTAGGTTTTGGTTAGCCTTAAGAGGAGGGTGCAAATTGATTTTTGTGGAGAGCCTGAAGGTGTTTTTGGCGAACCGCAATGGAATGCAAATTGAGGTTTTCGGCGAGCTTCAAGGGAGGAAAGCCTCACCCCCTATATTCATCACGTTTCGACGCCAGTGTCTGGTGTTAATGCATCAACTGATAAATATGTAACCACTCACCCTAATATGATAATAATATATAACGATGGCAATATACAAACATATTGCCACTCACTCTAATGTGATACAAGATGGTAACTGTTATGCTTTATAAAGCAGCATATTGCTTGTTTAATTGGAACTGGAAACACTAGACATGTGCAACTCGAATTTGACCGGAAGACAACAACAACTTTATTACCATCAACGGTGTAAGAGCTCACTGTTGTAAGTAGCTGTATAACGTACCAGTTATAACGATCCTGATACATGACATCCCTCCTTTAAGACTCAAAAACACATTCATCAGCTTTAACGAATGTTCGCTGTGGATAAATCGATATCAAGCGAGTAGCAAACTAGGCTAAAAGTCACATTATATCGACTATCAAAAATCACATAGAATGTCACATAATGGTTACTTGCGAAACAGATCAATAATACTACCAATGTCAAATAGTATTGAAAAACACAATTAAATGTCAAATCGCATAGGCTTTCTGATTGCACGACCGTATCTAGAGAATCGTTCATTCTGTGGAATCTCTTCTTGCGGAGGTGGCTCAGCGACGACTCTTCGTGGCGGAACAGCGACGAGTCTTCGTGGCGATGGCACGTCTGGCGGTACCGGCATCTGAAGAGCGTTACCTTCTCCTCGAACGTCGGGATCGTCCATCTGAGGAAGAATCAGCGGCGGCTGCTCGCGTGTCCTCCGTAGATGACGACGATTGCGACGGAGTTCTCCTCCCTCATGCTGGATCACGTATGACCTCGGACTCTCGTGTGTCCGCTGAACGATAGCGGGATCCCAGCCCCACTTTCTCTGGACTCGTACTACATCACCAGGTTTCAACGGCTTCAATGATGTAGCACCGTGGTCATAGTCTTGTTTGAACCGTGTCTGTCTGTCTGTCAAGTCCTGTTTCGCGTTAACGACTCGCGGCTCAAGAACGGCTTTGGTTGTCGGCAACTTTGACCTCAGTAGTCTGCTCATTGCCAGTTGTGCCGGTGCATAGCGGAGTCCACTGATCGGCGTGTTCCTGTATTCTAGCATCGCTATGTAGGGATCACGACCCTCTTCGTCTGCCTTCTTGAGGAGCGATTTCAACGTTTGCACGACTCGCTCTGCCTGCCCATTCGATTGAGCATATGTTGGGCTCGATGTAGTCACTGTGATACCCCAACTCTTCGCGAATTGCCGAAAACTATAGCTACCAAACGGTTGGTTGTCTGCTACGATCTCTTCGGGTATTCCATGACGTGCACTGATGCTCTTAACATGCGAGATGACAGATTCGCTTGTCTTTTTCTCGAGCAGTGCCAACTCGGGATACTTCGAATAATAGTCAACCACTACAAGGTAGTCTCGACCTTTGAACGACATAATGTCCATTGCGACTTTCCGGAACGGGCCGTCTGGGATCTCGTGTGCTATCATCGGCTCCTTCTGATTACTCCGGGCGAACTGTAGGCATGTTTTGCACCTCGAGACAGTGTCCTCGATTGCTCTGGACATTCCCGGCCAGAATATAGCTGATCTAGCTCGAGATTTCGTCTTCTCCATCCCTATGTGTGGTTCGTGCAGCACTTCCAGCATGTCCGACCTCATCGACTCTGGAATGACAATTCGTTCGCCTGCAAACACGAGTCCGTCGTCTGCACTCATCTCATCTCTCATGTTCCAGTACGGTATCACGTCCTCTGGTACAGCTGCCCTCGACTCTGGCCAGCCGTTCATCACGACCTGAAGTAGTCGCTGAAGAGTCACGTCATTGGCTGTAGCACTTCGGATTTGCTCGAGTCGCCCTGTACTTGCTGGGAAGTTCTTTGTAACGCTGTGGACCATAATCTCAATATCGTCAATGAGCTCATTGTCTGGCTCACCCTCTATGTAAGCACGTGAGAGAGCGTCGGCTACGTACAGCAGCTTCCCTGGTACATATGACAGGTTTATCTCGTATCGCTGTAGCTTCAACATCATTCGTTGTACGCGTGCCGTTGCGTTTCCGATCGGTTTCTTCATTATAATCTCAAGCGGCTTATGATCAGTCTGCGCTTCGATTTCCTTGCCATAAATGTACTGATGAAACCTGGAAGTCGCGAAAACGACCGCTAACAGTTCTTTCTCCAACTGTGCGTAATGTAGCTCTGCACCGACTAGTGCCCTTGACGCATAAGCAACAACCTGCCCTTCTTGTAGAAGACACGCCCCTAGTCCACTCTTTGACGCGTCCGACAGCAACGTTACTGATTTGTTCACGTCGTAGAACCTCAGCACTGGCAAACTGCTTAGAATTGTCTTCAACTCGTTCACTGCATCTGTATGCTCTTGTGTCCAACACCACGCCGCGTCCTCTTTCAGCAGCGCACGTAGAGGACCAGTGATGTGCGACTCTCGCGGGATGAACTTTGCCTGATACTTCACAACGTTCAGAAACCTCAGGACTGCGCGCTTGTCCTCAGGCAGTGGCATATCGACGATGGCTCTCACTTTGCTAGGGTCTGGGCTGAGGCCTGCTTCCGATACTATATGTCCCATGTACAGCACCTCATTGACCTTCAACTGCACTTTTGACGAGTTGAACTTCACGTTTCGTTCTCTTGCCCTCTGGAAAACAGCACGCATGATGGCATCGTGATCTTGTTCATCATCCCCCACGACGATGATGTCATCGGCTATCACGTACGCTCCTTTGATGTCACCAAACGTTAGTAGCATGTGTTTCTGCAGTACTTCACTGGCTGAACTGATGCCAAACGGCATGCGCAGAAACCTTTTTTTGCCCCATGGCGTGTGGAACGTGCAGAGGTAACTGGACTCATCCGACAGTCTGACGTGCCAGTACGCCATCGACATATCTATCACTGAAAACACTTTCTTTCCAGCTAGACGCGACTGCACATTCTCGGGAGTCGGGATCTCGAAATGTTCACGCTTAATCGCTCTATTGAGTGGTTTCGGGTCAAGACATAATCTCAACGATCCATTCCGCGTCTCCGTTATGACCAAGTTATTCACCCATGGTGTAGGTTGTTCTACATCTGCGACGATTCCATCCCTCTCTAACTTGTCTAGAGCCTTCTTTAAACTCTTCACTCTGGTGTATGGAAGTTTCCTGGTTGCCTGGACTACCGGCTGTACGTCCTCTTTCAGCTCGATATGATACGGATGCTCAAGTTCTCCAACTCCAGTGAACACGTCTTCATATTCGTTCATCAGAGTGTCACTCGTTAGTGGCTTCTCACGCGACATCTCGCCCACTCGTTTGACAAGTCCCAATGACTCGCACGCTCGACATCCAAGTAGTGGCACATTGGTGTGCGTAGTGACAAAGAACTCGATCAGTGTCGGTTTGTCCGCGTTCTCTGGAGAAGAAGCTTGACCGTGCCGGCTGGCTTCACTTTGACGTCATTCACGAATGCCGACAGTATCGTCTTTGTAGGCTGCAAGGCTGCATTCGGCTTTAGTGTCTCGTAGATCGTCATAGGCAACACATTCGCCTGTGCGCCAGTGTCCAACTTGAAGCTTATCTGCTGGCTGCCATCATCCAGTCATCATCATGAGTAGTGTGTGCATGCACGTCCAAGAATAACGAACCCAGATACATACATTCATTACTCTCACATTGTTCATTGTTCACCATCCGCACCTTCCTATCGACTGTAGCAGTGCGGTGGTGTTCGCACATTACTGCGAAGTGGTTCCACCCCTTGCAACGGTTACACTGTTTACCGTACGCAGGGTATGACTTTGGTGGGTGTGACCTGCTACAGAATGTGCAGCGAATGCTTCCCTGTGTAGCCCGTGGTCTCGGTGTACTATTATAACCACCCACAGTGTCATTGTAAGTTCCCTTGATACCCCTGCCAACTGCATGGGAGCCCTTGCTAAACGTGCTTGAACGAGATCTCTGCTTCACTACATTCACTTTAGCTTCTGGCTTTCCTTCAGACGCCATGACCTTCAGTTGCGCTCTTGTCGTCTCGGCTGCATGGCACACATCTAATGCCTTAGCTAGCGACAGATCTGACTCTCTCAAAAGTCTCTCTTTAACACGCTCGTCATTGACGCTGAACACTATCTTGTCACGGATCATCAGATCCTCCTGGTCACCAAATTCACACATTTTAGCTTTCATTCTCAAGTCCTTGATCCACTGATCCACTTGTTCCCCATTGCCTTGATTGCGAGACCAGAAACAATATCGTTCGTAAACTGTATTTTTACGTGGTTTGCAGTAGTGACGGAATTTGTCTAGCACCGTTTCCCAGTTGTCTTTATCTTCTGCTGGTGGGACGTTAGCAGGTCCTGCTGGTTTGAACTCAAACTGGTTGAATACTTCCTGGGCTTCCGGTCCAGCAGTATGTAGTAGTATGGCCACTTGGACAGCGTTAGGCTTCTTGTTCAATTCACACGCTGTGTAAAATGTCCTAAACTGCTGCTCCCAACTTCTCCATGCCTCATCTAAGTTGCTGGCATCGAACGCAATACTACTTGGTGGCTTGAAAAATTCAATTTTTCAGTCGTTGACAGTGACTCGACGTTTTGACATAGATGATAGAGTTCAGTTCAATTTTTAGTCGTCACTTCAAACTTCACCAACACAGTTTTTTCCTACCAACACATCCTACCCTAATAGTTTGTGTAGTTTGTCTTCTGACACCATGTTATGCTTTATAAAGCAGCATATTGCTTGTTTAATTGGAACTGGAAACACTAGACATGTGCAACTCGAATTTAACCGGAAGACAACAACAACTTTATTACCATCAACGGTGTAAGAGCTCACTGTTGTAAGTAGCTGTATAAGTATAACGTACCAGTTATAACGATCCTGATACATGACAGTAACGGGCTGATATATATCCCATCCTTGCATATACGGCATTTGTAGACGGCCACTGGCCCACCAAGATAAATGACTAAGTGACGATAACTGACATCAACATCTACTACCCCAGTTCGGGAACAGGCGAAGTCTCGCTTAACCGACTCTCGCCTGGCCGCGTGACTTCGCCAGGAAGACAGTCTGGCTCCGAGTATGGCTCTGAATGACCCTTCTGAATGTTATCCGCTAGATGGCAGCACTGGTATACTCATGAATTAAAGCGTCATCAATTTATGAAGTTATATGTGACGTATCGTCAGGATTTGTTGTGATTTAATAATTATTAGTTTCGCTTAACCGACTCTCGCCTGAATGTGTGACTTCGCCAGGAAGATAGTCTGGCTCAGAATCGGGTTTTGACTGCTCACTGCCAGTTAACATGTCATGCTTATTCACACTTACTCTTTTGTTGCTGCTCCGCATAAGCAAAGAACGTGAATACGGAATCTTCGACAGCCACGAGAGCTGCCACCTAGTGAATATGCATGTGATTAAAAAGCACTCAACTATGACAAAAGTTTAATGTCGGTTTATTTTGTGTGTGACATTTTCAATATCACAGCTGGGTAGATTTTGCATTGTCCGGCTGTGGGAAGTCATGGGCAGAAACCATGGAGGAAGGATTCACCTTTCAGTGTATTGGGTGTTGGAAGGTGGAGTGTCTGCAGAAGGAGATAGTTAGGTTGACAGATATTGTGAAGGGAATGGAGATGGGAATTAGCAAGGAGGCAGGTCGAATGGAGAGAGACGACAGGGAGAGAGGTGAGAATACTGCAAGACTGAAGGAGAATAGCAGTGGCAAGAAAACTGAGGAAAGGAGATTGAGAGAAGGGAAGGTGATTGGAGGGGAAGAAATTGGAAAATCGACAACAGAAAACGTGACAAGCGTGAAGGTGACAGGGAAGAAAGTGACCGTAGAGAAGGAGGAAGGGAAGATGGGAAGGGAGAGGAGAGAGGAAAACGAGATGGGACGAACGAAGAAGGGACGAAAGGAAGTGAGAGAAAATGTGATAGAAGAGAAGTCGATAAAAGGGAAGGTGACAAGAGAAAAAGCGACAGGAAAGAATGGATCGGAAGAGAATGTGACAGGAGAGAAGACGACAGGGGGGAAAGACAACAAGCAGACAGATGCAAACCGAAGAAGGAGCTATTCTAAGGCAGTGATTGAGGGGGCAATGAGGAAAGAGAGGGTGTTTATGGGCGACTCCATTATGAGAAAGACGGACAAGGCACTGAGCGAGGGGAAGGATATCGTTGTTTGTTTACCGGGGGCTAGGATTGAACATGTAACTGACAGGGTAGAGAAGGTATTGGGACATGGCAAGGGGGGGTCTATACTGGTACATGTAGGAACAAATAATGCAGACAGGGAGGGAACAACTGCGATAGTACAGAAGTATAGACAGTTAGTGAGGAAGCTAAAGAAGACGAGAGTTGAACAGGTTATTCTGTCAGGAATTTTGCCAGTAATGGGAGGAAGGGGGGCAACGTATAGAAACTGTAAGAGGATGGCGATCAACGCACTAGTTGAGCAGATGTGTGACGAAGAAGGGGTGGGATTCACAGATTTATGGGGATACTTTGTTGGGAGGTAAGATATGTACATGAGAGATGGCCTCCATCTTAGTGGAAAGGGGGCAGCAGTTTTCTCAGAGAACCTGCTGCGATCTGTTGACAGTGGGACAGGTTGTATCTATTTAAACTAGATTCGCAGGGGGGACTCACACAAAAGCCTAAAAATGGAGGCACAGATAAAGACAGCACAAATAAATCAGCAAATAACAGTCTGGAAAACTCTTCTGAAGCTGGATATAAATGTGTTTGTTTAAATGCAAGGAGTATAGTAAACAAAAGAAATGAACTAAACATTATGGTAGAAGATATTGACCCTCATATAATAGGTATAACCGAATCCTGGACCACCACCGATATATCAGATGCTGAATTGGGACTGACAGGATATGTATTGTTTAGAAAAGATAGAATAGGAAGAAAGGGAGGTGGTGTTATTTTATATATTAAAGAATCTATTCAGGCTTATGAAATAAAATTAGAAAGAGAAGCAGATTGCGAAGAAGCTGTTTGGTGTAACATAGTTACAGGAAACTCAACGTTAACAGTTGGGTTAGTTTATCGAAGTCCAAACATAAGCATAGAAGAGAATGAAAAAATACAAAACGCTATAAGGGAAGTAAGCAAACGGGACTGTATTATTATGGGGGGTTTTAACCACGGGCATATACAATGGAAATCTCTACAGAGTATGGGTAGTGAGGACCACAAGTTTTTAGTTTTAGTTCAATATACATTCCTTTCTCAACATGTGCTAGAACCAACCAGGGGTGAGAATGTGTTAGACATAGTTTTGTCCTCACAGAATGAATTAGTTGACAATGTCAAGATATGTGAGCCACTGGGGAGTAGCGATCACAACCAGATACATTTTACCATCAAAGTAAAATCAGAAAGGAATAATAAAAAGCAGTATAGGAGAAATTTCCACAAAGGAAGGTATAAGGACATGAGGAAATATTTAGCAAAGATAGACTGGAATAACACACTGAAAAATAAGACGGCAACAGAATGCTGGAATATATTAAAGTGTGAAATTAAGTGCATAGTCGATAAATTTGTACCCTTCAAAAAACAAGGAAAACGGTCCAAAACGAAACACTTATCAAAAGAAGCCATTAGAAAAATTAAGTATAAACAAATGATGTGGAAGTCATATAGATGTACTGGAAACGATGAAGACTACAACAGTTATAAAGAAGCACTTAACCAAGCTACAGCTGAAATTAGAAAGTCAAAGAGAAGCTATGAACAACAATTAGCTAGTAATATAAAACATGACAGCAAGTTTTTATGCATATGTTCGAAGCAAACAGAAAGTTCGAGATAAGGTCGGTCCTCTAGAAGATAGTGCTGGAAATATAATATCAGAGGGATTCTTAATGGCAGAAGACCTGAATGAGTACTTTAGTTAAGTGTTTACCAGGGAAGATATTAGTTCACTGCCAGTACCAGAGGCTAAGTTCAAGGGGGCAGATTCAGACTATTTAGGACAATTAATTGTAACCCCGGAAATGGTAGCTAAGAAAATTAGGGCTATGAAGGAAAATAAATCACCTGGAGTGGATGGTATTCCACCCAAACTACTAGTGGAAATTGTAGAACAAATTAGCATACCGCTTGCAACAGTTTTCAACTTGTCATTAGAAGAGGGAGTGGTTCCTTTAGAATGGAAAGAAGCAAACATTATACCGTTATTTAAAAAAGGTTCGAGAAACAAGTCAAATAATTATAGACCAGTTAGTTTAACATCGGTGATTTGTAAATTATTAGAAAGAATAATTAAAGATCACATGTTGGATTTTCTTGTTAAACAAAACTTGATTAACCCATCTCAACATGGTTTTTTAAAAGCGAGGTCATGCTTAACAAATATGTTATGTTTTTGGAAGATATCACTAAGTGGGTAGATGATGGATCACCAGTAGATATCATCTACTTAGATTTTCCAAAAGCTTTCGACAAAGTGCCACATCAGAGATTACTGCTTAAACTAAAAGCCCATGGCGTAGGAAATGGTATAATTAACTGGATAGAAAAATGGCTGATTGACAGAAGACAACGGGTAGTTGTTGATGGGGAGGCTTCAAACTGGAAATCAGTTTTGAGTGGGGTTCCACAGGGATCAGTAATGGGACCTATATTATTCTTAATATATATAAACGATTTGGACGATGATATAGCTAGCAAGGTGTTGAAATTTGCAGATGATACAAAAGTGTTTAGAAGGATTAAAAGTGATGGAGATAGACAGCATTTACAAGATGACCTTGACAGGTTGATCAAATGGTCTGAAAAGTGGCAAATGCTGTTCAATTTTGGGAAATGTAAATGCCTCCACACAGGACATAGGAACGAAGAGGTAGAATATACAATGGGGGTACTGTACTAAGTACTACTGAAAAAGAAAAGGACTTAGGGTTAACCATTAGTGCTGATATGAAGGTTTCAGAGCAGTGCGGAATTGCAGCTTCAAAGGGAAATCAAATCCTTGGATTAATTAGGCGAAACATAACGTATAAGAAAAAAGAGCTAATAATACCGCTGTACAAAACAATAGTTAGGCCTCATTTAGAATATTGTATCAAAGCGTGGAGGCTATATCGCAGGAAGGACATAGATATGCTAGAAAAAGTGCAGAGGAGAGCAACTAAAATGATACCAAAACTGAGGGATCTTAGTTACGAAATACGCCTAAAAAATGCGGTTTAACAACACTAGAGACCAGGAGATTGAGAGGAGATCAGATAGAAGTGTTTAAAATATTGAAGGGTTATGAAAATATTGATAGAAATATTTTTTTCTCAGTTAAGAAAGATAGAAGGACTAGAGGACATGAACTTACATTGGCAAAGGAGCAGAGTAGATTGGATATAAGAAAGTTTTCATTTTCACAAAGGACTGTAAATGAATGGAATAGATTACCTGCTGATTGTGTGGGTGCTAGTAGCGTGAATATGTTTAAAAATAAAATCGACACATACCTCAGACGGGCGGGATACACATAGATAAAAGGGTCGGACTCTCGATAAGCCAAAGGGCTTCCTTGTCCACCTGCCACCTAGAGTTAATTCTCTGGGTGGCAATCTTGTTAAATCTTGTTAAATATAAGTTTGATGTTGAATAGTTGTTATAGTATAGTATTATCCGATAAAAGTGTATCCTTACTTAATTTGTTATTTCATAGTTGGCATGAGAGCCAATCATCATCTCTACCCGAATTTGGGGTAAAGCCCCCTACCGGTATATATATATATATGTGTGTGTGTGTGTGTGTGCGTGCGTGCGTGTGTGCGTGTGTGTGTGTGAGTGAGAGAGTGAGTGTGTGTGTGTGTGTGTGTGTGTGTGTGTGTGTGTGTAGTGTACACTAAATTAGTGTGTGCCACTAGTGTGTGCCACTAGTGTGTGCCACTAGTGTGTCCAATATACGTGTGAGTGCGTGTGTGCGTATGTGCGTGTGTGCGTGTGTGCGTGTGTGCGTGTGTGAGTGAGAGAGTGAGTGTCTGTGTGTGTGTGTGTGTGTGTGTGTGTGTGTGTGTGTGTGTGTGTGTGTGTGTGTGTGTGTGTGTGTGTGTGTGTGTGTGTGTGTGTGTGTGTGTGTGGTGTACACTAAATTAGTGTGTCCCACTAGTGTGTCCAATGTACGTGTGTGTGCTTGTGTGCTTGTGTGCGTGTGTGCGTGTGTGCGTGTGTGCGTGAGAGAGTGAGTGTGTGTGTGTAGTGTACACTAAACTAGTGTATCCAATATTCGTACATGACATGATTCCGTCGCAATGCTGCATTGTGTCGGTTTCTCAAACCCAACTCGTTTAAACTGAATGACGACATGACAACCAAATTTACTGACCAACGTAGCTACCAGTTCAACAAAAACATCCATAGAAGCTGTCAAACTAAGAGAAAAAGGACATAATACCAGAGAGACACGAACCCATTAAAGCCCCTACATAATAGCTACCTAAAGCCGCATTATTTCTCATCTCCCAAACCTACATACAAGCATCATGACAAATACCAACAATTAGTCACTTACTCCAATTAAACAATATACATTCGTACCTTAGCGTGGATGATGAGGCGCTGGCGTTCAATCAATAACTTCACAACAAACCCGTACCGCGGCGGCGGCGGCGGCGGCGTCGAGTGAGCTTCACAAACATGTCCGCGTCATGTGTAACGTTGTCGCTTATTAAAATTAATAAATTCACAATACGAAGTTCCGACTACCCAGTGGAAAATCTACAAATAAATTGCTTTGGCCGCAACATGCAACTTGAACTTAGTCCAGTAACTAATCATCTTGCCGGGCAACTATAATTTTGCATCCTTGTGTTGAGAGAATATCACTTTATTCATCCAGTAGAATACAATAAAGTGTAACAACGATAACCCAAGTACCTGAGTGAATACAGTCAATAACCATGTATAGTAGTATACTGTGTATATGCTTAGTGAAAATGAACAGGCAGTAGCCATTAATAGGCAGTACCCAAATAGCACAACTACAGCGGGCCGACAGCGGACCGAGAGCGGCAAAGTCATCGGCCCGCTGTCGGCATCCGTCTGCGGGAGGGATTTTTGTCCGGCGGCTCGCCTTCGGGCCGAGGGCGGCGCATAGTCGGACGCTGATACTCTGCCGATGGTTAGCCGCTCATATGCCGACCGTGCCTAATTTTGTTACATGTGTGTATTGTGAGTGTTTTCAAGTAATAAGACCAAATTATACACATACACTTATGTGTATTGGTCTTATAACTTCAACATATCAATAGTAATCATCATGCATTGTAACTCCAATGTTAAAATGAACATCACTTAATACACATTCATCAATTTATTGAAATTAACTGGAATTTGGAAGTTAAAAACAATAAAATAATATAATAATATATTATTTAGGAACATAAATGTAATCTGCTTCAAAAAGAGAATGAGTGTAGAGTGTCCAATCCAATTATTATAAACTAAAATAAAATACGCAAACAACTCCAATGCGCATAACAAACACATAATTTAATACAAGAAAATCAAAAATCAAAGTTGCAATTAGTGTCCATTGATTCGTGCGGCAAATGACAACTCAAATATTTTATAAAAAGGCTGCTTAATTATTATTGTCCATAAATTCTTTTCTGCTACATCCAGCTGCATTTGTCATCCGGTGCTGTCTAACACCATTCCCGTCAGAGGCAGTCTTTTGGAGTACTTTCGAATGTTCTCCTGATGTTGTAGTCAGTGGCAATGTTGCCACTTCATTCTTTCTGACAGCATCTGGAATATTAATGTACAGATATTTAATTTCTTCAATGAAGGTACCGCATTTTACAATGCATAGTATCTAAAAAGTGTGTAAAATATTTAAAATATTTTGACTCGCAATAAGGTCACATAAAATAATTTTACTTTACTTTTATAAAATAAATTCCCGGTTTCTCGTCAGCACAAGGATTTTAAAATAGCTTCCACAAAACTTTATTTTGAAATATAATTATCCTTTGATTAAATATGCATGCAATAATTGTGCACAAAAAGAGAAAACTATATTTCACACCAAACCAAAAGAATGTGCCTACTTGTAAGAAATACATTCAGTAGACGTCTTAAGACTTTTAAGTTGTTAATTGTTGACGATGAGTTGCATTGATAGTTGTTAGTACCGTCATCAGGATC
>JAHLWY010001640.1:0-17214 GCA_020002185.1 Paraescarpia echinospica
GCCGCTGTCTGTGTATCTGAACGTAAATACCCATAGTTACAACTCCCTGTTTAGCACTGAGCTGATAAAATAAGGTAAGATCTTATATAGCGCAGTATCTAGTGCTCAAGACTGCTTCGATCGAACACCATCTCGACTTCTCTGGGAAGCATCCATTCACGCTGCAATTATTATTCGTTCACTCTACGTTGCTCCAATTCATTCAGTTGTATGAATGAGTACCTTGCTTTAGACAGTGGTGGATATTTGTGTACAATTATTCTTCGCATACAACTGAATGAATTGTAGCAACGCAGAGTGAACGAAATTGCCGAAGGTTCGACACGGCAGCACAAGATTTGAACCCGGGTTCTCTCAGTCGATAGTGCGATGCGCTATCCATTGCGCTATTGAGCTCCACAAATGGCACGTACTTGTTTTTTACTCACCTACGCTAGTGACTAACTCGTCCATACTGAGACCGATAGCGGCGACACCTCGCAACTCTCCCGGCGGCCAGAAGACGAGTAGACTCACGGCGACTGTCAGACCTGGTACAGACACTGACCTGTACAATTGAATCTCGCTTTACAGTCACCGCGGTAATAACAACAAATAATAATAATAATAAGAAGAAGAAGAAGAAGATTTATATAGCGTCATATATCTAGATAAGTCCACACGGAGGCGCTTAGAATACATCATTATACAGATATATATATATATATGTATATATATATGCAGAACATTATTTAGCTACGTAAAATTAATAATATTAAATTAGTTAAAATAAAAAAATTACAGCTAAAGATTATCGTTAAAATTCAATTAAAGGTATATTGATAATAAATCAGTAAAGATTCTATATAAAATTAGTTTAAAAAAAAAAAAAAAAAAAAAAAAATTACTAAACTGATTGGTGGCGCCCACGTTGAGTAAGCAACCCGGAAAAGAAGCGTTATCGAGAGTCTTTTGAAATTCACAAGGCAACAGGTTGTCTTCATCTCGCTTGGAAGTGAATTCCACAGTCGTGGAGCAGATACCGAGAACGTTCTGTCGCCGTATCGGCTGCGATATGGTGGCACGTACAAGTCATTGTTTGTAGTTGAACGAAACACTCGAGTAGCTCTTTGTTTGTGGAGTAGGTCGGTGTTGTCAGCTTGTGCCAGTCCGTGTTGAGCACGAAACGTCAGTAGCAGAATTGCGTAATGAATGCGTTGTTTCACGGGAAGCCAGTACAGTTTCTTGAGCACTGATGTGATATGGTCTCATCTGTAGAAGTGGACCACCAGCCGAGCAGCAGCATTTTGTATTCTTTGCAGCTTGTTGATTAGGCAGTCGGGGATGTCATATAGCAGACACTTCGCATAGTCAATTCTCGATATAACAAGAGAGTACATAAGAAGGACTGCGGCTTTCAGTGTTAGATCGGATCGACGCAATGTTCTTCATATGATAGTAGGCTACGCAGCACGTGTGCTTTACATGCCTGACCATCGACATTTCCGAATCGAATACAACGCCGATGTTTCTGGCAATAGGATTTGGTGTTATATCACAGTCGCCAATTTTAATCACGGTGATGTTGTGTTTCGCTTGATTGTTTCGTGATGCTAGCACAAGTGCGACCATTTTGTTATAATTCATCTTTAGTCGATTATCAACCGTCCACACGTGGACGTTGTTGATGCAGTGGTCAGATCGGCGTAGAGACAACATTCTGTTGGTTTCGGACATCTCAAATTTGATGTATAGCTGGATATCGTCCGCATAGAGGTGGAAGCCCAGGTTGTGTCTTCTGATGTTATAACCGATAGGTGCTGTGTACGCAGAAAACAACAGAGACCCCAGCACCGATCCTTGAGAGACGCCACAAACGACGCTGGTTTTGCTGGAAGCGCCACCTGATATATTTACTGACTGCGACCTGTCGGTTTAATATGATCGCATCCATGCCAGCACGGAACCAGCCATTCCGAAATGTTGTTCTAATCTGCTGAGCAGAATTTCATGGTCAACTGTGTCGAAGGCGGCCGACATGTCAAGTAGCAGCAGGACGACTCCATACCGCCGGTCTAGCGCCTCGAGGATGTCATTCTGTACCAGAACTAGCGCAGTTTCCGTGGAATGATGCGATTTCTAGGTTTGATATTGGTCTAAAACTGTCCATATTGTCCTGATCGAGATTTGCTTTCTTAAGCACAGGGGTGACGTTGGCATGTTTCAGGCAGCTTGGAACAACAACAGATGCTATAGGTGAGTTGACGAGTTGTGCCAGGAACGGTTCTTAGTTGTCACTGACTTCTTTCAGCAGCCGTGTTGGTAGGGGATCGAGCGCGCACGATGTTGTTGGTGACTTATTGAGCAGACTGCGGATGTCTGATGCAGTCGCAGTCGGAAGTGAGTGAAGTTGTGACACACAGGGTGCTGGATGGCGGTCTGTGGTCGTGGTGGACGTGAGTGTAGAGTGGGTATGTAGCGACACACGAATCGTCTCGATTTTCGCAGAGAAGAAGTTCGAGAAACTTGTTGCGAGATCTTGGATGTTATCGTTAGCTGGTAGATATTGAGACTTTCTTCAGCAGCAGTCCGTTTAGCACACGATACAGTCGCCTGATGTCACTCCCGTGCTGTTCTATCTCAGAAGCATAGTAGTCAGACTTGGCTTCTTTGAATGTCCTATTTACTTGTGCGCACTGTATCTTATACATTTCGCGATGCACTTGTAGTGATGTGTGGCGCCATTTCCGTTCACACAGTCATCGTATTTGCTTGGCTTTGATCACCTTCTCGTTGTACCAAGGTACGAGTGGACGATCAGCGATACGACACATCTGTAGGGGTGCGTGCTTCTCGATAAGTTTGGTCAAAACCATATTACAGTGATCTGCAAGTTAAGTCGTCGTTTGTATGACAGACGGAATTTAGGCCAGAAGCGACGATGCGATGTCATTACGAAACGCAGCCTTTTTAATGTTTTTATACATTCGGTATGCGATCGTTTTCCGTAGAACGACCGGTTTCTCCATATCAACGACACATTCCACTCACAGGTGATCAGACAGCAGCAACAATGTTTTTGTTGAAGTTATGCCGCGATGTCCTCATAGAGTGAGGATCAGATCAATGGTGTGACCGTCGATGTGTGTTGGAACTTGAACATGTTGAATGATGTTGAGTGACTCGAACAAGTCGACGAAACGTATCACACTGTTGTCAGATGGCTCGTCTCAGTGGATGTTGAAATCACCAACAATCGCAAAACGGGTGGTCATTAGGGCCTAATGTTCGACGAAACCAGCAAATTCAAAGAGAAAGTCAGCGTACGAACATTTATTCTTTATCGACGGAGGTGGACTTTAAATGATTCCAAGTTTCATGGAGTTTCCCGATGATGAAACATCAACATCCATGAACTCGAATGATTTCATATCATCACGTCGGTTAACAACCATTTTGAAACTCGGTCGATAAATAAGGCCGATACCACCACCGCGGTGATATTTCCGAGGAAGAATGCACAAACTTATATCCGGCGGGCGTCAGGTCTTTTATAGTTTTACTGTCTTTTTATCCAGTGCTTAGCCACGTCTCTGTGATGGCTACAAGACCCATATTCACCTCGGTCACGTAATCAGTGAATACGTCAGTCTTGTTGCGAATTGAACGAGCGTTAACAATGCCCAATGTGACCGGTACCGCGATACGGCTGACTGCACCCGTGTTACTGGAAGGCGACATGGCGGATACAGCAATCCTGGTAACCGGATGAGTCTTGCCGAATGGAATAGGAATGATAGTCTTAATGTCCTGTCTGGTAAATGTCCCAAGTCTGGTGTCAGTAGGCTTGGCTGGAATAGTTGGCCGCACTGAAAGACGTACACGTATGGGTCGTTGTTTGTGGGTGTCCCCCCGGCAACCACGATGGTTGGGTCGATGGAGTGCCACCCCCGCATCACAGGCAGATCTCCACGCAGCATGGTTGAGACGAATGTGTCTGCTGGTCCGTAACCAATGCAGGTATTCCTGGGTCACGCTTGGCAATTTGACAATGCACTCTTCGTCTGGGTTACACATGACCGATCACCAGCTTGTCACTGTCACACAGGTGTAATAGAGTCACCTCCCAATTAAGGTCACCCTAGTGCAGCCCCATATTATTTCCATAGCAATAAAACGAAATTAGTCTCGCTAATAAGGTTACCTAGATATTGAGGTCACCTTTGTCCAGCGCCGAAGGTGACCTTAATAGTGAGGTTCCAATGTACATCGGTTTCTGTATAGGCAGGTGTCGAACATCTTATCGACTTACGAAACCCTCTTATTAGATTATGTACGCAAACTTCCACCACTGTCTGTAGCCAGAAAGAATTTACCCAAGGTTCGAAGGGGCAGCAAGAGGGTTCTAACCCGGAGTCTCTCGATTGAGAGTCCGAAGTCCTAAACTCTGCGCCACCGCGCTCCATTATAATCATGACTCTCAAGATTACGTTTAAAGGTTTCATAGTCGTATTTTACACAGCGATATTTTTTGCAAAATGTTGCATTACTTGTCATGAAAATGTCTTGTGAAATGACGTCTAAGATGTAATTGCTATGTCTCTCCTCACCTAGTCCTGTGCGACTGACGAATTGTGTCGTCACGACGGGCGTGCTTGATCAGCCGTGGTCAATAAACGAGTTGTAATACGAACCAAGGTTGTATCGTAAGTTCTTTACACTCCTCACCATTGAAAACCCGTTCGACTGTAAGAGGGCATCAGTCAAAGTGATTAAAAACAGGTTCCGTGTAACGGGAGTAATCATAATAATAAGTTTATTTTAGTTATAAGATACAAGACAAAGTAATACAGATTGAAAATAGGATTGTAGTGCAACTTAGAGACTCCTAAGAAACCCGGAATGGCTTGTAGCGAAACCATCTATGATAAAACAAACTTAATCTTAAACAGTAAATATTATAACAATAATGTCATTACTAACAATACACCTACTTAACTATTAAACGTGTTAACAATAGTATTGTAATGATTAGTAATAAATAACTGGAAAACAAAGAAAGTAAAACTAGGCTACTTTTGATACGGCAATACAGTTGGAGGTGAAAGGGGCAGGCCGAGTTGTTCACTGTGCATACGCAGTACTCCCAGGCATGTGCTTGGCAAGGGGCTACTCTACATAAACATCGGCACATCTCCGGTCGACCGTGCTACACACATTTGCGCTCATACATTCGTGCGTGCATGCGTGCATGCATGCGTGCAAACACAGGCGGACTTAATGGCTCAGACTTGGTGGGTTATGGCACAAAATGTAATAGGCCCTACAACCTTTGGGCTCTCGCAGTTTGTGATATTATAAACCCCTGCATCGGTTTAGAAATATTAAATTATTGTTCATGAGATATGCATTCTGAATGCATTACTAAACTTGGGGAGACACCGTGCCGCCGTGTCGCCGTGTCGCCGTGTCGCCGTGTCGCCGTGTCGCCGTGTCGCCGTGTCGCCGTGCCGCCGTGTCGGCGTGTCGCCGTATCGCCGTGCCGCCGTGCCGCCGTGCCGCCGTGCGCTGTGCCGCCGCGCCGCCGTGCCACCGTGCCTCCATGCACAACTTTCAGGGTTGCATTTGAATGCGCGATTGAACTGTCGTTGATTGGTAGATCATTGGTAGGTATTATTGAAAGAAGGGCGACAGTTGTCGCTATGTGAATGGCATGCATTGAGGTATGAATGACGGTTATTGACACATTTTTGTAATTGGTACTGACTATCATTAACATCATGGCAAATCAATAACAACTGAGCTGTATTCATTTTAACATATCGACAAGCCAATGTGTTTTTATGAACCTACAATAAAAATAATATAATATAATATATCTTGATCCTCGTAAGGTTATTGGCAATATTGCCAAGTCGGGTTGGGTTAACTGCATTACCATTTGATGTTCAACCAGGTAGCATTTCCCACGTTCACACGTGTAGCGGAACAGACTGTCTCCATGTAAATCTGCAGCATAAACATAACATGATTTTCACCCCGAAACATTCACATTAAACAAGATCTGAAGACTTGAAGAGAAGTTTCTCAGTTCCTCCTGCACGAATCCTGGTTGACTTCGCCTAGCCAAGGTCGCTGAATACGTCACTGTACGAGTTAATGTTGAATTGCCAATGTTGCGTGTTATTGACCATCGCTGCCGACCAGCGAGAGATAGCGAAAGTGAAAAGTTACATTACGCCGTATAGAGTGTGTGTGTGTGTGCGTGTGTGCGTGTGTGTGTGTTGCCCCCTCACCCCCAGTGTATGTATGATGACATGTGTTACTTTCACTCGGTACCCCCTCACCCCCAGTATATGTATGATGACGTGTGTTTTAACAAGATTTAACAAGATTGCCACCCAGAGAATTAACTCTAGGTGGCAGGTCGACAAGGAAGCCCTTTGGCTTATCGAGAGTCCGACCATTTTATTTATGTGTATCCCGCCCGTCTGAGGTATGTGTCGATTTTATTTTTAAACATATTCACGCTAGTAGCACCCACACAATCAGCAGGTAATCTGTTCCATTCATTTACAGTCCTTTGTAAAAATGAAAACTTTCTTATATCCAATCTACTCTGCTCATTTGCCAATGTAAATTCATGTCCTCTAGTCCTTCTATCTTTCTTAACTGAGAAAAAAATATTTCTATCAATATTTTCATAACCCTTCAATATTTTAAACACTTCTATCTGATCTCCTTTCAATCTCCTGGTCTCTAGTGTTGTTAAAACCGCATTTTTTATGCGTATTTCGTAACTAAGATCCCTCAGTTTTGGTATCATTTTAGTTGCTCTCCTCTGCACTCTTTCTAGCATATCTATGTCCTTCCTGCGATATGGCCTCCACGCTTGAATACAATATTCTAAATGAGGCTTAACTATTGTTTTGTACAGCAGTATTATTAGCTCTTTTTCCTTATACGTTATGTTTCGCCTAATTAATCCAAGGATTTGATTTCCCTTTGAAGCTGCAATTCCGCACTGCTCTGAAACCTTCATATCAGCACTAATGGTTAACCCTAAGTCCTTTTCTTTTACAGTAGTACTTAGTACAGTACCCGCCATTGTATATTCTACTTCTTCGTTCCCATGTCCTGTGTGGAGGCATTTACATTTCCCAAAATTGAACAGCATTTGCCACTTTTCAGACCATTTGATCAACCTGTCAAGATCATCTTGTAAATGCTGTCTATCTCCATCACTTTTAATCCTTCTAAACACTTTTGTATCATCTGCAAATTTCAACACCTTGCTTGTTATTATATTGATGTGGTACTTTGTCGAAAGCTTTTTGAAAATCTAAGTAGACGATATCTACTGGTGATCCCTCATCTACCCACTTAGTGATGTCTTCCAAAAAAAAAAAAACATATTTGTTAAGCATGACCTCGCTTTAAAAAAACCATGTTGAGATTGGTTTATCAAGTTTTGTTTAACAAGAAAATCCACCATGTGATCTTTAATTAGACTTTCTAACAATTTACAAACCACTGATGTTAAACTCACTGGTCTAAAGTTCTCTGACTTGTTTCTCGAACCTTTTTTGAATAACGGCATAATGTTTGCTTCTTTCCATTCTAAAGGAACCACTCCCTCTTCTAATGACAAATTGAAAACTGTTGCAAGCGGTATGCTAATTTGTTCTACAATTTCCAATAGTAGTTTGGGTGGAATACCATCCACTCCAGGTGATTTATTATCCTTCATAGCCCTTATTTTCTTACCTACCATTTCCGGGGTTACAATTAATTGTCCTAAATAGTCTGAATCTGCCCCCTTGAACTTAACCTCTGGTACTGGCAGTGAACTAATATCTTCCCTGGTAAACACTGAACTAAAGTACTCATTCAGGTCTTTTGCCATTAAGAATCCCTCTGATATTATATTTCCAGCACTATCTTCTAGAGGACCGACTTTATCTTGAACTTTCTGTTTGCTTCGAACATACGCATAAAACTCTTGCTGTCATGTTTTATATTACTAGCTAATTGTTGTTTATAGCTTCTCTTTGAATTTCTAATTTCAGCTGTAGCTTGGTTAAGTGCTTCTTTATAACTGTTGTAGTCTTCATCATTTCCAGTACATCTATATGACTTCCACATCATTTGTTTGTACTTAATTTTTCTAATGGCTTCTTTCAATAAGTGTTTCTTTTTGGACCGTTTTCCTTGTTTTTTGAAGGGTACAAATTTATCGACTATGCACTTAATTTCACTCTTTAATACATTCCAGCATTCTGTTGCCGTCTTATTTTTCAGTGTGTTATTCCAGTCTATCTTTGCTAAATATTTCCTCATGTCCTTATACCTTCCTTTGTGGAAATTTCTCCTATACTGCTTTTTACTATTCCTTTCTGATTTTACTTTGATGGTAAAATGTATCTGGTGTTACTTCCACTCGCTATCCCCTCACCCTCAGTGTATGTATGATGACATGTGCTACTTCCATTCGGTACCCCCTCACCCCCAGTGTATGTATCATGACATGTGCTACTTCCACTCGGTACCCTCTCACCCCCAGTGTATATATCATGACATGTGCTACTTGCGCTCAGTACCCCTCACCCCCAGGGTATGTATGATGATATGTGTTACTTCCACTCGCTATCCCCTCACCCTCAGTGTATGTATAATGACATGTGCCACTTCCATTCGGTACCCCCTCACCCCCAGTGTATGTATCATGACATGTGCTACTTCCACTCATAACCCCCCACCCCCAGTGTATGTATCATGACATATGCTACTTCCGCTCGGTATTCTCTCACCTCCAGTGTATGTATGATGACATGTGTTATTTCAACTCGGTACCCCCACACCCCCAGTGTATGTATGATGACATGTGTTACTTCAACTCGTTACCCCCTCACACCCAGTGTATGTATGATGACATGTGTTACTTCCGCTCGGTACCCCTCACCCCCAGTGTATGTATGATGACATGTGCTACTTCCGCTTGGTACCCCTCAACCCTAGTTTATGTATGAAGACATGTGTTACTTCCACTCTGTACCCCCTCACCCCAGTGTATGTATGATTACATGTGCTACTTCCACTTGCTACCCCCTCACCCCCAGTGTATGTATGATGACATGTGCTACTTCCACTCGGTACCCCCTCACCCCCAGTGTACTTATGATGACATGTGTTACGTCCTCTCAGTATCCCCTCAACCTCAGTGTATGTATGATGACATGTGTTACTTTCACTCGCTACCCCCTCACTCCCAGTGTATGTATGATGACGTGATGCTTCCGTTTGGTACCCTCTCACCCCCAGTGTATGTATGATGACATGTGTTACTTCCACTCGGTACCCCACCCACACCCAGTGTATGTATGATGACATGTGCTACTTTCACTCGGTACCCCCTCACCCCAATGTATGTATGATGACATGTGTTACTTCCACTCAGTACCCTCTCACCCCCAGTGTATGTATGATGACATGTGTTACTTCCACTCGGTACCCCCTCACCCCAGTGTATATATATGATGACATGTATTACTTCCACTCGCTACCCTCTCACTCCCAGTGTATGTATGATGACATGTGTTACTTCCACTCGGTACACCCTCACCCCCAGTGTATGTATCACGACATGTGTTACTTCCACTCGGTACCCCCTCACTCCCAGTGTATGTACGATGACATGTGCTACTCCCACTCGGTACCCCCTCACCCCCAGTGTATGTATGATGACATGCATTACTTCCACTCGGTACCCCCTCACACTAGTGTATGTATGATGACATGTGTTACTTCCACTCTGTACCCCCTCACCCCAGTGTATATATGATGACATGTATTACTTCCACTCGCTACCCTCTCACCCCCAGTGTATGTAAGATGACATATGCTACTTCTGCTCAGTACACCTCACCCCCAGTGTATGTATGATGACATGTGTTACTTCCACTCGGTACCCCTTACCCCAGTGTATGCATGATGACATGTGTTACTTCCACTCGCTGCTCCCTCACCCCCAATGTATGTATGATGACATGTGTTACTTCCATTCGGTACCCCCTCACCCCCAGTGTATGTATCATGACATGTGCTACTTCCACTCGATACCCCCTCACCCCCAGTTTATGTATCATGACATGTGCTACTTGCGCTCAGTACCCCTCACCCCAGGGTATGTATGATGACATGTATTACTTCCACTCGCTATCCCCTCACCCTCAATGTATGTATAATGACATGTGCTACTTCCATTCGGTACCCCCTCACCCCCAGTGTATGTATCATGACATGTGCTACTTCCACTCGGAACCCCCCCACCCCCAGTGTATGTATGATGACATGTGCTACTTATGCTCGGTATTCTCTCACCTCCAGTGTATGCATGATGACATGTGTTACTTCAACTCGGTAGCCCCACACCCCTAGTGTATGTATGATGACATGTGTTACTTCAACTCGGTACCCCCTCACCCCCAGTGTATGTATGATGACATGTGTTACTTCCGCTCGGTACCCCTCACCCCCAGTGTATGTATGTTGACATGTGCTACTTCCGCTTGGTACCCCTCACCCCCAGTTTA
Source organism: Paraescarpia echinospica (assembly GCA_020002185.1). Classification (NCBI taxonomy): domain Eukaryota; kingdom Metazoa; phylum Annelida; class Polychaeta; order Sabellida; family Siboglinidae; genus Paraescarpia; species Paraescarpia echinospica. The sequence goes on from JAHLWY010001640.1 coordinate 10,572, forward strand.
TGTATGATGACATGTGTTACTTCCACTCTGTAACCCCTCACCCCCTCACCCCCAGTGAATGTATGATGACATGTGCTACTTCCATTTGGTAACACCTCATCCCCGGTGTATGTATGATGACATGTGTTACTTCCACTCGTTACCCCCTCACAACCCTCACCCCCAGTGTATGTGTCATGGCATGTGCTACTTCCACTCTGTAACCTCTCACCTCCAGTGTATGTATGATGACGTGTTACTTCAACTCTGTACCCCCTCACCCCCAGTATATGTATGATGACGTACTACTTCCGCTCGGTACCCCCTCTCCCCCGTGTAAGCATGATGACATGTGCTAATTCCACACGGTACCCCCTCACCCCCAGTGTATGTATGATGACATGTGTTATGTCCACTCAGTACCCCCTCACCTTTAGTGTATGTATGATGACATCTGTTACTTTCACTCGGTACCCCCACAACCCCAGTGTATGTATGATGACATGTGTTACTTCAACTCGGTACACCCTCACCCCCAGTGTATGTATGATGACATGTGTTACTTCCACTCGTTACCCCCTCACCCCCTCACCCCCAGTGTATGTATAATGACATGTGCTACTTCCATTTGGTACCCCCTTATCCCCAGTGTATGTATGATGACATGTGTTACTTCCACTCTTTACCCCCTCACCCCCTCACCCCCTCACCCCTCACCCCCAGTGTATGTGTCATGACATGTGGTACTTCCACTCTGTACCCTCTCAACCCCAGTGTATGTATGATGACATGTGTTACTTCCACTTGGTACCCCTCCACACCCAGTGTATATATGATGACATGTGCTACTTTCATTCACTACCCCCTCAACCCAGTGTATGTATGATGACATGTGTTATTTTCACTCGGTACCCCCTCACCCCCAGTGTATATATGATGACATGTGTTACTTCCATTCAGTACCCCCTCACCCTCAGTGTATGTATGATGACGTGAGTTACTTTCACTCGCTACCCCCTCACTCCCAGTGTATGTATGATGACGTGCTACTTCCGTTCGGTACCCACTCACCCCCAGTGTATGTATGATGACATGTGTTACTTCCACTCAGTACCTTCCCACACCCAGTGTATGAATGATGACATGTGCTACTTCCACTCGGTATCACCTCACCCCAGTGTATGTATGATTACATGTGCTACTTCCACTCTGTACCCCCTCACCCCAGTGTATTTATGATTACATGTGCGACTTCCACTTGCTACCCCCTCACACCCAGTGTATGTATGATGACATGTGTTACTTCCACTCGGTACCCCCTCACCCCCAGTGTACATATGATGACAAGTGTTACGTCCTCTCAGTACACCCTCACCCTCAGTGTATGTATGATGATATGTGTTACTTTCACTTGCTACCCCGTCACCCCCAGTGTATGTATGTGTTACTTTCACTCGCTAACCCCTCAACCCCAGTATATGTTTGATGAAATGTGTTACTTCAACTCGGTACCCTCTCACCCCCAGTGTATGTATGATGACATGCGCTACTTCCGTTCGGTATCCTCTCACCCACAGTGTATGTATGATGACATATGTTACTTCAACTCGGTACCCACTCACCCCCAGTGTATGTTTGATGAAATGTGTTACTTCAACTCGGTACCCTCTCACCCCCAGTGTATGTATGATGGCATGTGTTACATCACCTCGGTACCCCCTCACCCCCAGTGTATGTATAATGACATGTGTTACTTAAACTCGGTACCCCCTCACCCCAGTGTATGTATGATGACGTGTTACTTCCACTCGGTACCCCCTCACCCCCAGTGTATGTATAATGACATGAGTTAATTCCACTCGGTATCCCCTCACCCCAGTGTATGTATGATTACATGTCCTACTTCCACTTGCTACCACGTCACCCCCAGTGTATGTATGATGACATGTGCTACATCCACTCGGTACCCCCTCAACCCCAGTGTACATATGATGACATATGTTACGTTCTCTCAGTACCCCCTCACCCTCAGTGTATGTATGATGATATGTGTTACTTTCACTCGCTACACCCTGACACTCAGTGTATGTATGATGACGAGCTGCTTCCGCTTGGTACCCTCTCACCCCCAGTGTATATATGATGACATGTGTTACTTCCACTCGGTACCCCCCCACACCCAGTGTATGTATGATGATATGTGCTACTTCCACTCGGTACCCCCTCACCCCAATATATGTATGATGACATGTGTTACTTCCACTCAGTACCCTTTCACCCCCAGTGTATGTATGATGACATGTGTTACTTCCACTCGGTACCCCCTCACCCCAGTGTATATATATGACGACATGTATTACTTCCACTCGCTACCCTCTCACTTCCAGAGTATGTATAATGACATGTGTTACTTCCACTCGCTACCCCCTCACCTCCAGTGTATGTATGATGACATATGCTACTTCCGCTCGGTACCCTCTCACCCCCAGTGTATGTATGATGACAAGTGCTACTTCTGCTCAGTACCCCTCACCCCCAGTGTATGTATGATGACATGTGTTACTTCCACTCGGTACCCCCTACCCCCAGTGTATGTATGATGACATGTGTTACTTCCACTCGCTGCCCCCTCACCCCCAGTGTATGTATGATGACATGTGTTACTTCCACTCGGTACCCCCTCATCCCCAGTATATGTATGGTGACGTGTGTTACTTCCACTCGCTATCCCCTCACCCTCAGTGTATGTATGATGACATGTGCTACTTCCATTTGGTACCCCCTCACCCCCAGTGTATGTATCATGACATGTGCTATTTCCACTCGGTACCCCCTCACCCCCAGTGTATGTATCATGACATGTGCTACTTGCGCTCAGTACCCCTCATCTCCAGGGTATGTATGATGACATGTGTTACTTCCACTCGCTATCCCCTCACACTCAGTGTATGTATAATGATATGTGCTACTTCCATTCGGTACCCCCTCACCCCCAGTGTATGTATCATGACATGTGCTACTTCCACTCGGAATCCCCCACCCCCTGTGTATGTATGATGACATGTGCTACTTCCGCTCGGTATTCTCTCACCTCCAGTGTATGTATGATGACATGTGTTACTTCAACTCGGTACCCCCTCAACCCCAGTGTATGTATGATGACATGTGTTTCTTCCACTCTGTACCCCCTCACCCCCTCACCCCCAGTGTATGTATGATGACATGTGCTACTTCCATTTGGTACCCCCTCATCCCCACTGTATGTATGATGACATGTGTTACTTCAACTCTGTACCCCCTCACCCCCAGTGTATGTATGATGACATGTGTTACTTCCGCTCGGTACCCCTCACCCCCAGTGTATGTATGTTGACATGTGCTACTTCCGCTTGGTACCCCTCATCCCCAGTTTACATATGATGACATGTGTTACGTCCTCTCTGTACCCCCTCACCCTCAGTGTATGTATGATGACATGTGTTAATTTCACTCGCTACCCCCTCACACTCAGTGTATGTATGCTGACGAGCTGCTTCCGCTTGGTACCCTCTCACCCCCAGTGTATGTATGATGACATGTGTTACTTCCACTCGGTACCCCCCCACACCCAGTGTATGTATGATGACATGTGCTACTTCCATTCGGTACCCCCTCACCCCCAGTGTATGTATCATGACATGTGCTATTTCCACTCGGTACCCCCTCACCCCCAGTGTATGTATCATGACATGTGCTACTTGCGCTCAGTACCCCTCATCTCCAGGGTATGTATGATGACATGTGTTACTTCCACTCGCTATCCCCTCACCCTCAGTGTATGTATAATGATATGTGCTACTTCCATTCGGTACCCCCTCACCCCCAGTGTATGTATCATGACATGTGCTACTTCCACTCGGAACCCCCCCACCCCCTGTGTATGTATGATGACATGTGCTACTTCCGCTCGGTATTCTCTCACCTCCAGTGTATGTATGATGACATGTGTTACTTCAACTCGGTACCCCCTCAACCCCAGTGTATGTATGATGACATGTGTTACTTCCACTCTGTACCCCCTCACCCCCTCACCCCCAGTGTATGTATGATGACATGTGCTACTTCCATTTGGTACCCCCTGATCCCCACTGTATGTATGATGACATGTGTTACTTCAACTCGTTACCCCCTCACCCCCTCACCCCCAGTGTATGTATGATGACATGTGCTACATCCACTCGGTACCCCCTCACCCCCAGTGTATGTATGATGACATGTGTTACTTCTGCTCGGTACCCCTCAACCCCAGTGTATGTATGTTGACATGTGCTACTTCCGCTTGGTACCCCTCACCCCCAGTTTACATATGATGACATGTGTTACGTCCTCTCAGTACCCCCTCACCCTCAGTGTATGTATGATGACATGTGTTACTTTCACTCGCTACCCCCTCACACTCAGTGTATGTATGATGACGAGCTGCTTCCGCTTGGTACCCTCTCACCCCCAGCGTATGTATGATGACATGTGTTACTTCCACTCGGTACCCCCCACACCCAGTGTATGTATGATGACATGTGCTACTTCCACTCGGTACCCCCTCACCCCAATATATGTATGATGACAAAGTTACTTCCACTCAGTACCCTTTCACCCCCAGTGTATGTATGATGAAATGTGTTATTTTCACTCGGTACCCCCGCACCCCCAGTGTACATATGAAGACATGTGTCACTTCCATTCAGTACCCCCTCACCCACAGTGTATGTATGATGACGTGTGTTACTTTCACTCGCTACCCCCTCAACCCAGTGTATGTATGATGACATGTGCTACTTCCACTCGGTACCCCCCCACACCCAGTGTATGTATGATTACATGTGCTACTTCCACTCGGTACCCCCTCACCCTTAGTGTACATATGATGACATGTGTTACGTCCTCTCAGTACCCCCTCACCCTCAGTGTATGTATGATGACATGTGTTAATTTCACTCGCTACCCCCTCACTCCCAGTGTATGTATGATGACGAGCTGCTTCCGTTTGGTAACCTCTCACCCCCAGTGTATGTATGATGACATGTGTTACTTCCACTCGGTACCCCCCCACACCCCAGTGTATGTATGATGACATGTGCTACTTCCACTCGGTACCCCCTCACCCCAATATATGTATGATGACATGTGTTACTTCCACTCAGTACCCTCTCACCCCCAGTGTATGTATGATGACATGTGTTACTTCCACTCGGTACCACCTCACCCCAGTGTATATATATGATGACATGTATTACTTCCACTCGCTACCCTCTCACTCCCAGTGTATGTATGATGACATGTGTTACTTCCACTCGGTAACCCTCACCCCCAGTGTTTGTATGATGACATGTGTTACTTCCACTCGCTACCACCTCACCTCAGTGTATGTATGATGACATGTGTTACTTCCACTCGGTACCCCCTCACCCCCAGTGTTTGTATCATGACATGTGTTACTTCCACTCGGTACCCCCTCACTCCCAGTGTATGTATGATGACATGTGCTACTTCCACTCGGTACCCCCTCACCCCCAGTGTATGTATGATGACATGCATTACTTCCACTCGGTACCCCCTCACTCCTGTGTATATATGATGACATGTGCTACTTCCACTCGGTACCCCCTCACCCCAATATATGTATGATGACATGTGTTACTTCCACTCAGTACCCTCTCACCCCCGGTGTACGTATGATGACATGTGTTACTTCCACTCTGTACCCCCTCACCCCAGTGTATATATGATGACATGTATTACTTCCACTCGCTACCCTCTCACCCCCAGTGTATGTATGATGACATGTGCTACTTCTGCTCAGTACCCCTCACCCCCAGTATATGTATGATGACATGTGTTACTTCCCCTCGGTACCCCCTACCCCCAGTGTATGTATGATGACATGTGTTACTTCCACTCGGTACCCCCTCACTCCCAGTGTATGTATGATGACATGTGCTACTCCCACTCCGTACCCCCTCACCCCCAGTGTATGTATGATGACATGTATTACTTCCACTCAGTACCCCCTCACCCCAGTGTATGTATGATGACATGTGTTACTTCCACTCTGTACCCCCTCACCCCGGTGTATATATGATGACATTTATTACTTCCACTCGCTACCCTCTCACCCCCAGTGTATGTATGATGACATGTGCTACTTCTGCTCAGTACCCCTCACCCCCAGTGTATGTATGATGACATGTGTTACTTCAACTCGGTACCCCCTACCCCAGTGTATGTATGATGACATGTGTTACTTCCACTCGCTGCCCCCTCACCCCCAGTGTATGTATGATGACATGTGTTACTTCCACTCGGTACCCCCTCATCCCCAGTATATGTATGGTGACGTGTGTTACTTCCACTCGCTATCCCCTCACCCTCAGTGAATGTATGATGACATGTGCTACTTCCATTCGGTACCCCCTCACCCCCAGTGTATGTATCATGACATGTGCTACTTCCACTCGGTACCCCCTCACACCCAGTGTATGTATGATGACATGTGCTACTTCCACTCGGTACCCCCTCACCCCAATATATGTATGATGACATGTGTTACTTCCACTCAGTACCCTCTCACCCCAGTGTATGTATGATGACATGTGCTACTTTCACTCGCTACCCCCTCAACCCAGTG
>JAHLWY010001641.1:0-17200 GCA_020002185.1 Paraescarpia echinospica
TCTCTCTGTCAGTGCCAGTGTTCATAAGCTATACAAGCTAGTTGTACCACGCAGGCTTCCAACACTTGATGCGTTAGTTGTTTCTCTCTGTCAGTGCCAGTGTTCATAAGCTATACAAGCTAGTTGTACCACGCAGGCTTCCAACACTTGATGCGTTAGTTGTTTCTCTCTGTCAGTGCCAGTGTTCATAAGCTATACAAGCTAGTTGTACCACGCAGGCTTCCAACACTTGATGCGTTAGTTGTTTCTCTCTGTCAGTGCCAGTGTTCATAAGCTATACAAGCTAGTTGTACCACGCAGGCTTCCAACACTTGATGCGTTAGTTGTTTCTCTCTGTCAGTGCCAGTGTTCATAAGCTATACAAGCTAGTTGTACCACGCAGGCTTCCAACACTTGATGCGTTAGTTGTTTCTTCACCTTTTACTATCTCTCTGTCTGTTGTATCTATAACATGTCAGCTAGTAAGCTTGATCATGAACAATGCACAAGCGAGAATGTGGGACTCCATGACCAAACATAAACCATAATAATGTTATAGTTAGCTAAGGAACTGATTAAAATGTGTATGAAGACAGATCTGAGACTTCTGCTCTCACAAGTATTACTTACATACATTCTTATTCATCATCCATTCAATGACATCTGCTTGAAATTAATTCTGCTAGATCGCCCATAATGACAGATTAAAATTTCCCTGTGCGTTTTCATAGCTACAACCAGGATCCAATGTCTGACGAGATTGAACGACGTTCGTCTCGGTTGCTAGCAAGATTGCGCAACTTTGAGACAGCATCAACGTGCACTATTGATCAGACTTATGGTGCAGCAACCATGACAGTGCCTAACTCAAAGATTCATCGATCTCAGAGGAAGTGTAAGACAGACAAACCTAGTGGGAGAGCAGTGAGGAAGAGAGGGCAGAAACGAGGAGCCGAGGAAGCATTTACTGAAAACAACGAGTAAGTAGTCTTCTACAGTCTGCAACATCATTTGCCACATGTAATTTGCCATCGATACATCGAAAAAAGCATTTTACAAAGTGCACATTCTATTTTATGGTTTTGGATAGTGTCTCATAGTTTTTACTTACTGGGTTACTTATTTATTTAGTGGCATCAGTAGAGACAGCCGGACACATGACCTGAATACAAGTCAGAGGATGGACAGAGCCCAGCAGCAGAGGAGGCAGCGATCTCAACGACATAAACAGGTAGGCCTCTCACTCCGTTCTACTCATCTTATCATCATATTTATACTTTAACCAACACAAATATACATCCTTCCAAAAGAATAACTTGGTAGTTCAAATGCGGCTTTAAGTGCTTGCGTTTGTAGTTTGGTCAGAAACGCAGTCCAGTTCTTAATTCGATATTTTAAGGCGCAACATAAACAAAGACGCAGGGGACGGTTTCATGTAATATTCGTACTGTACTTTTGATGTAGGTTACATTACTTTATGTAACTGCATATTTTCTATCTCTGTTCAAAGTTATGTAAAATGCTCTGATCAGCAGTCGGTTTATGTAGCTTTGAACATGCACAGAAAACACACATAACATAACACACATAGTAAATAAAACTCATTGTCATTGTGAACAGTCATCTAACCGATACAATCCCTTCACAAAAAGGGAATTTCAAAAACTTAAAAGCGTTGCATATCCTTCACGAGATCGTGGGTGACCTGTACAAATTTTCAAGCCATGTTATGTGCTTGTGCAGAAACTGGAACAAGTGGTCAGAGAGGCTCTGGTGTCGAGAGACGTCTCAGTGGAGGATGACATATTCAAGTCATGTGCACAGCGACTCTATGGCATCACTAAGAGCTACGTTAAAGTAAGGCTGGTTGTACAGCGCTCTGATCATTTTAAAGAAATTTACCATTATAAAAACATAACTTAGCCGATTTGCTTTTCTCCCTGTCGGAGAAATATGGAAACTGAGTAAATGGAGAGGTGAGAAACTTTCCAGCACTGGAGTTAAGATAAAATACTCTACTGGTGATAACTGCTGCCCATGGTTTGTTGCTCCCTGGGTGGGTGTAATGGTGATAACTGCTGCCCTTGGTTTGTTGCTCCATGGGTGGGTGTAATGGTGATAACTGCTGCCCTTGGTTTGTTGCTCCATGGGTGGGTGTAATGGTGATAACTGATGCCTTTGGTTTGTTGCTCCATGGGTGGTTGTAATGGTGATAACTGCTGCCCTTGGTTTGTTGCTCCATGGGTGGGTGTAATGGTGATAACTGCTGCCTTTGGTTTGTTGCTCCCTGGGTGGGTGTAATGGTGATAACTGCTGCCCTTGGTTTGTTGCTCCATGGGTGGGTGTAATAGTGATAACTGCTGCCCTTGGTTTGTTGCTCCATGGGTGGGTGTAATGGTGATAACTGATGCCTTTGGTTTGTTGCTCCATGGGTGGTTGTAATGGTGATAACTGCTGCCCTTGGTTTGTTGCTCCATGGGTGGGTGTAATGGTGATAACTGCTGCCTTTGGTTTGTTGCTCCATGGGTGGGTGTAATGGTGATAACTGCTGCCCTTGGTTTGTTGCTCCATGGGTGGGTGTAATGGTGATAACTGATGCCTTTGGTTTGTTGCTCCATGGGTGGGTGTAATGGTGATAACTGCTGCCCTTGGTTTGTTGCTCCATGGGTGGGTGTAATGGTGATAACTGCTGCCTTTGGTTTGTTGCTCCATGGGTGGGTGTAATGGTGATAACTGCTGCCCTTGGTTTGTTGCTCCATGGGTGGGTGTAATGGTGATAACTGATGCCTTTGGTTTGTTGCTCCATGGGTGGTTGTAATGGTGATAACTACTGCCCTTGGTTTGTTGCTCCATGGGTGGGGGTAATGGTGATAACTGCTGCCTTTGGTTTGTTGCTCCATGGGTGGGTGTAATTGTGATAACTGCTGCCCTTGGTTTGTTGCTCCATGGGTGGGTGTAATGGTGATAACTGCTGCCCTTGGTTTGTTGCTCCATGGGTGGGTGTAATGGTGATAACTGATGCCTTTGGTTTGTTGCTCCATGGGTGGTTGTAATGGTGATAACTGCTGCCCTTGGTTTGTTGCTCCATGGGTGGGTGTAATGGTGATAACTGCTGCCTTTGGTTTGTTGCTCCCTGGGTGGGTGTAATGGTGATAACTGCTGCCCTTGGTTTGTTGCTCCATGGGTGGGTGTAATGGTGATAACCGATGCCCTTGGTTTGTTGCTCCATGGGTGGGTGTAATGGTGATAACTGATGCCCTTGGTTTGTTGCTCCATGGGTGGGTGTAATGGTGATAACTGATGCCCTTGGTTTGTTGCTCCATGGGTGGAGTGTAATGGTGATAACTGATACTTGTGGTTTGTTGCTCCTGGGTGGAATTGTAATGGTAACTGCTGCCCAACTTGGTTTGTTGCTCCATGGGTGGGTGTAATGGTGCTAACAGTTTTCATTTGTTTGTTGCTCCATGGGTGGTTGTAATGGTGCTAACAGTTGTCATTGGTTTGTTGCTCCACAGGTGGGTGTAATGGTGCTAACAGTTGCCATTGGTTTGCTACTCCACGGGTGGTTGTAATGGTGCTAACAGTTTTCATTTGTTTGTTGCTCCATGGGTGGTTGTAATGGTAGGTAACTGCTGCCCTTGGTTTTGGTATCCCATGGGTGGGTGTAATGTGGTGATAACTGCTGCCTTTGGTTTGTTGCTCCCTGGATGGGTGTAATGGTGATAATTGCTGCCCTTGGTTTGTTGCTCCATGGGTGGGTGTAATGGTGATAACTGCTGCCCTTGGTTTGTTGCTCCATGGGTGGGTGTAATGGTGATAACTGAATGGTGATAACTGCTTTGGTTTGTTGCTCCATGGGTGGGTGTAATGGTGATAACTGATGCCTTTGGTTTGTTGCTCCATGGGTGGTTGTAATGGTGATAACTGCTGCCCTTGGTTTGTTGCTCCATGGGTGGGTGTAATGGTGATAACTGCTGCCTTTGGTTTGTTGCTCCCTGGGTGGGTGTAATGGTGATAACTGCTGCCCTTGGTTTGTTGCTCCATGGGTGGGTGTAATGGTGATAACCGATGCCCTTGGTTTGTTGCTCCATGGGTGGGTGTAATGGTGATAACTGATGCCCTTGGTTTGTTGCTCCATGGGTGGGTGTAATGGTGATAACTGATGCCCTTGGTTTGTTGCCCCTTGGGTGGGTGTAATGGTGATAACTGATGCCCTTGGTTTGTTGCTCCTTGGGTGGGTGTAATGGTGATAACTGCTGCCCTTGGTTTGTTGCTCCATGGGTGGGTGTAATGGTGATAACTGATGCCCTTGGCTTGTTGCTCCATGGGTGGTTGTAATGGTGATAACTGCTGCCCTTGGTTTGTTGCTCCTTGGGTGGGTGTAATGGTGATAACTGATGCCCTTGGTTTGTTTCTCCATGGGTGGGTATAAGCTAATTAGTATTATTGTATTTGTGCTGTATCTCCACAACTATTTGTTTGCCTGCCAGTTGATCCAAAAAGCAGCCACATAAATCTAGAAATTCTTCCGAATAATGACCTAAAAATGACACAGACTAAATCATAATTTTTAAAAGTTCCACATTTTGTTAAGTTGCTGCTAAGAGTGTAGAGTACATCTAAGTACAAGCTGTGTGTAACCCGTTGTGTTTTCAGGAGAATATTAGCCACATTTACCTGTAACGTCCAAGAGTGAAACCTGATTCAAACATACAGAGCAATTTCAAGGAAAGCACTCCAATCAAAATCATTTCTATGGCAGGATTAGTATCAGAGTCCATGTTAGAAAGGACCTAATATTTCCATATAACATTATCGCATGAAATACTTTGCCATAACATTGCCTGCACTCCAAGATTAATTTGACAAAACTTCATGTTAACCCCAAGGCATGCTGGCCGCAGGTACATGTTAGATGTAACAAATACTTTGTTGGTACAAAATCACAAGAGATAAAATATGATTTTACAGGGGGGGGAAAACAAATTTTGTGTGTTGCTTTTATTGTGTCATTGCCATCTACAATCTTAATTAAATAATATTTTATACTTTTGAAGTATTTGTAGCCTTGTAAAACTAGTGTGTGATCTTTGCAGGACTTGACAACATCACGACATCTGAAAGAAGAAATGGAGAAGATAGCCAGCGACCATGTGATGCAGGTTAGCATGTTTGTCTGCTGAGCCGTGCCTCAATCATGTTATCATACCAGCATCACTAATGGTTGAATCCAGAGCTTCTATTTAGAATAGCCATCTTGTTACACTTGACACCCAATAGCTTTCTCATAGGCAAGTAAGGCAATATTTTTGAAAAGGTACCAATAGCACATAAAATAAAAATCCTCATGCAGTCTTTTATTTGCGAATTATGGTCACTTCACATTGCCTCAGTTTATTCAGCTGTATAATGACAAAGTGTTCATGCAATAATTGTTCTGTGGCAGACAAGTAGTCCACGTGAAATTGAGATGGTGTTTGAATGAACAGGTCTGCCAGAGGGTGAAGTGTAAAGTGCTCTGAACAATCTTAGACTTAATACTATGCTATATAAAATATCACCTCTAAAACCAGTGGGGACATTCATACATTAATAGCAGAGTGATGACAGCTTTTCTTTTGTCTGGAAATTGTGCAAACACTCAGATTAAAATATGTTTAATGAAAATGCAGATGGTTTATTCTGCCCTCCAGAGTCCATACCTCCTTAACATTACACGTCTTTGTTCCACCATAGCAAATGGTTGTAAAAAATGAATATAATTTCTAGTTAATGTCAGTCACCCACCTAAAGATGGTTTATATTCGGCATGCTGTGTATTTCTGGTGCAGACATTCCGAGAATTGGCTCTGATACAAATGTTTATTTGTTCACAGGTGATCAACTTTGAGAGGAACAGACGGTCTAGTAAAAGCTGAATGCAGTCATGAACTGATCTGACAGCACATAGCTTTCCCACCGACATGTCGGAAACAACTGCTAACATCTGCTAAAATAGAGTATGTGTGTTAATCCCGAGATAGATACAAACACTTTATTCCTGCATTACATTGCAACAAAACCTGTGTGTGACCAACAGAAAGCTGTTTGACACTAAGTGTTCATCCACTGTCACACGTTGGCTGGCGCTATACAGGAGTCCACACAGAGTGGAGACTGGGGTATTGCCACAGAGTTGGAGTGTGCAGTTTCTGTGCACATCAACAACTTGGTGGGTCTCTTCAGAACTTCTCCACAAGTTGCAGTATTCTCTGTTGTTCTTCCTCCCTTGTCTTTGTGTCCTTCGCATCTCCGATGTTCCCAGCATACTCTGTGAGCAAACAATTCCATGTGTGACATTCTGTGTGCAAACAATTCCACGTGTGACATTCTGTGTGCAAATAACATCTTAAAGAATCTGGTGAAAATAAACGATGTACAATATATATCAGTAGTATGTTGTTACCGGATTCAGTTATGTTCATAATTGAAAGTATGAAGTTACCTTTTGGAATCCTTGATTTCTTTATGAGGCTTTCGGTATCCTCATGACATCCTCGTCAGTATTGGAATGTCCAATGCTGATGAGGGTGTCATGAGGACACCGAAAGCTCCGTAAGATAAATCAAGGATTCGGAAAGGTAACTTCATACTACCAATTGTACAGTGTATATGTATACCCGACTCGCACCTGATTCCTGACCAGCAGATACAGAGTAAGTGAACTCATATGTCTAGTTCTGTTGGAGGTTCTTGGTATGCTCCTAATTCCTTTTGCAACAAACTGTTTGACTTGAGCAAATCGGAGGAGGCTTTAACTAACTAACCTTTTTCTAAGGGCTATACCTAATTTCTGACAACATGTTAAATTACAATATATAGAATGGTTGTTGCTAGCAAGAGTTTGTACAGTGTCCAAGAGCATTGGTGTTGACGATGAGAGACTACTGAAGCTGCTGTCGGCACCCTGACATGTAAATACCTCTCATGATGCCCTTGATGGTTTTCACCGAGCCTCCTCGCATGTTTACAATCTGCATCACTCTCTGTCGCACCTGCACCGAAGGCACACATATTACACATAGTTATACTATAGTAATAGTATTGTGATCACTCTATTACTATTGCTATACTAGTGTAATAGTTTCAAAACTATTGCAGTCATCTCATGGATTGTTAATAGGCAGGAAAGCAGTCACAAACTGTAACTGATGGGTGTCATAGACATGTGGCTTTGGAGTGGTGAATTCAGCCTATGTAGAAGTTACACCTACAAATTATTCTAGGATTACTCCTGCTGTCTTACTGGGTGGCCATTACAAATGGTGTTTTGCATGGTGCTTGTGTTCTAGCATCTTAAACGCAGGTGCATGCGATACAACTCGACAGTGTTGGTGTGTTTTGATTAAAGCATAATAAATCGTACTATATTCAAATGTCTTTCTTTCTCTGCTAGCAGTGTTCTGCTAGTAAACACCAGTGTTGTCTATATGATGGATGTATCGCTAATTTGCCACCTAGACTAGATGATATGTTCATGTTCGCATCCAAAGTTTGTCAGACATCCCCATTTGTGTCAACCTTTTCCGTTATACATGACGTACACATTGGTATGCTACAAATGACACATAAGCACTGCGAGTATATAGCATCCAATGACCTCTGTTATCATCTCTTTAATTAATGCAAGATCGCAGACATTGCCTTCATGTAGTCGCCAGCACTTCCAATCCATTATTACAGAGATCAGTGGGGTCTCACAAGAAAGTGTCAGCACTGAGGATTGGTCACTTAGAAGGGAAGGTGTATGAGGGTCAGCTGACTCACGGTTGGTGGTGGTGAGGTGGAGATCTCCAGCATGATGCAGTCAATGAGGATTGGTCACTTAGAAGGGAAGGTGTATGAAGGTCAGTTGACTCACGGTTGGTGGTGGTGAGGTGGAGATCTCCAGCATGATGCAGTCAATGAGGATTGGTCACTTAGAAGGGAAGGTGTATGAAGGTCAGTTGACTCAGTTGACTCCAGCATGATGCAGTCAATGAGGATTGGTCACTTAGAAGGGAAGGTGTATGAGAGTCAGTTGACTCACGGTTGGTGGTGGTGAGGTGGAGATCTCCAGCATGATGCAGTCAATGAGGATTGGTCACTTAGAAGGGAAGGTGTATGAAAATCAGTTGACTCACGGTTGGTGATGGTGAGGTGGAGATCTCCAGCATGATGCAGTCAATAAGGATTGGTTACTTAGAAGGGAAGGTGTATGAGGGTCAGTTGACTCACGGTTGGTGGTGGTGAGGTGGAGATCTCCAGCATGATGCAGTCAATGAGCTGTAGAGTGAAGAGACCAGCCTCGAGTCGCTGCAGGTAGCAGGCTCTGGACCTCAATACATCACAGGACATCACAGGGCTCAATACATCACAGGACAGACCACAGGACAGACCACAGGGCTCAATACATCACAGGACAGACCACAGGGCTCAATACATCACAGGACAGACTACAGGGTTCAATACATCACAGGACAGACCACAGGGCTCAATACATCACAGGACAGACCACAGGGCTCAATACATCACAGGACAGACTACAGGGTTCAATACATCACAGGACAGACCACAGGGCTCAATACATCACTGGACAGACCACAGGGCTCAATACATCACAGGACAGACCACAGGGTTCAATACATCACAGGGCTCAATATATCACACGGCTCAATACATCACAGGACAGACCACAGGGCTCAATACATCACAGGACAGACCACAGGGTTCATTTACAGTGCAAACAAACAATTTTGCGTTACAATTCTGAACATTTGCTAGACATTTTAGGAAGCTTGTAAGAACTGATGACATAATGGATCCGTTGACTGTTTATGTATCGGACAAAGATGATGCTGCAAATGTGCACCGACCTGTTTCTCTCGCTCAATCTTCTCATCAATGACATTCATTTTCTGCAGGTATTTGAAGTGCAGTTCCATCAGTCTGTCCACCTGTTCAAGTACACTCAGTTTGACAAAAGCCACGTCTAACTAACTACCACTCTCATATTTCTTCAACAGCTCCAGAAACAGATCATTCTAATACTGTGTCCTTAGAGATGGTGTCAATTACAATAATAACACTATTTATATACCATAAACTCTGGGGCTAATACCCTGTTAAAAAAAGTAAAGGTAAGTTCTTATATAGCGCAGTATCCAGTCCCCATGACTGCTCAAAGCACTTTACACTTTACTCCCTGGCAGACCTATTCAATCGAACACCATCTCGCCTTCTCTAGGAAGCATTTAGCCATGCTGCAATTAATGCACGAAGACTATTCGTACACAAATATCCATCACTGTCTATAGCCAGGTACTCATTTATACAGCTGAGTGAACTGAAGTAATGCAGAGTAAACGAACTTGCCCAAGGTTCGACACTGCCGCACAGGATTCGAACTCGCATTCTCTCAGTCGAGAGTCCGGAGCTCTTACCGCTGCGCTACTGCTTGTTCATGGGTGTTTACAAAAAAGTAAATTTTTACAAAGCTAAATCATACAAAATATATAGTGATTGTGCAACTGTAATCAGTTACAACTAAAAACTGCAACAGTAGTAATTGGTGTTTTTATTATGATGCCCATCCTAAATTAAAATTTTTGGAAGCGACTAATTTTCATGTGTATTACTGTTATAATTGTCAACTGATCAAACTATAAAACACACATCAGTGACTTGGGGATGGACATTGCAAATTGTTTTTGACCAATTATTTTAGCATTACAATACAAGATCTTTGATCATTACCTTTTCGTGATCACCTTCAGCAAACTTGTTGAGTAGTCGTTGTTTCTGTGTTCCTTGACAATTCCTCACCATGCTGGCAATGATGGCCACAATATGTTCTATGAAACAGTGTTCACAGTTTTAATATTGCGTGGTCAAATTATTAAAACTGTAACAAACATTCAATCTGTAAACAGCTGGTATCTGCACTCATTGCTTATTGTCACTTATGCTTTGAAGTTGGCTTGTTCCAACACTCATGATCAAATTGGGACAAAGTACAACTGATCCAGTGGACTTCTGCTGGTAATTACCATCCCTCGCTGATTCCGCACTCCTGCCTTGGTATAAAGACAAACATGACAAGGTCCATAAAATATTAGAAAATGATGTTGGATGCACTGCAGCACCGGTCTGCCTCCAAACCAGCTGCTGACACTGATATAACGGTGAGTTCTCCATGAGAAGGCCACTTATTTACACTACACTTGTGTGTCCTTCCCAATTGTCACTGTGGCCTGACCATCTATCAATATCCTGCATATAACATATTTTTTGGGAGGAAAAACCATGTCATTTTAATACGGACTTGCGTTAAATAAAACGTGATAAAGTACATGTTTTTTGTATCCATTACAGAGCCTACACAAGTTAATGACACTCATAGTGAACGGCTGAAAAGCAAATATTATCTGATGCTAGACATATTTCTGATAAAACGCAATGAATTTTCTTTGACGTAGCTTGGAAGATGGAGACACAATATGGTTGTTGTAGCCTGGTTGAGTTCTATAGTGGCTATATCCTTAGGAACCTGAGTTAAGAGGCACATGAAACATGAGGCAAATACCATGAACCTGGATGCACACAAGTCATCATTATAACAAGACACCACCAAAGATTTTGGATGGGAATACAATTTCAAACAAAAAAACATTTAATTTCTATATTGCAGATAATTTTAAAGTAACGGGGAGTTAATTCCAGATTTTTGGTGCAGCTACAGAGAATGCACTTGCCAACATTCAGGGTTGCTTTTCTGCTATGCAGAAACTTGCCCAAGGCAGAAATAGGGTAGAAATAGTTTCTGCCCAACAGAAATGGCAACAACCAAAGAATGCATGCCATTGATAAGAGGGGACTTTTTTGTAGAATATGTGTTGTCAATATCTTTCTGTACCTATAGATTGTGCCATCCGAGTAAAAGTAGAGTACATTGACAAAAGTACAACTACATTTGTATAATAACATGCTCAACCTTGCAGTGTTTGCTTTCCGCTAGTGATTCCCTGGTCAAAGTACAATAGATACCAGCATTGTGTTAGATGTGTGCTTACTTTCTTGTAATATAGTCAAGTCACTGTTCTAGAATGAACAATAATCAGACATAATCCTTAGGGACAAAATCCCACCATTTGCATTCATTTGTGTGGATTTTGTTGTGCCCATGTGTACAGGACTTGTCACCTGACAACACGTGGGCTGCAGTGTACAGGACTTGTCACCTGACA
This sequence comes from Paraescarpia echinospica, assembly GCA_020002185.1. NCBI lineage: Eukaryota > Metazoa > Annelida > Polychaeta > Sabellida > Siboglinidae > Paraescarpia > Paraescarpia echinospica. The sequence goes on from JAHLWY010001641.1 coordinate 11,244, forward strand.
ACACGTGGGCTGCAGTGTACAGGACTTGTCACCTGACAACACGTGGGCTGCAGTGTACAGGACTTGTCACCTGACAACACGTGGACTGCAGTGTACAGGACTTGTCACCTGACAACACGTGGGCTGCAGTGTACAGGACTTGTCACCTGACAACACGTGGGCTGCAGTGTACAGGACTTGTCACCTGACAACACGTGGGCTGCAGTGTACAGGACTTGTCACCTGACAACACGTGGACTGCAGTGTACAGGACTTGTCACCTGACAACACGTGGGCTGCAGTGTACAGGACTTGTCACCTGACAACACGTGGGCTGCAGTGTACAGGACTTGTCACCTGACAACACGTGGGCTGCAGTGTACAGGACTTGTCACCTGACAACACGTGGACTGCAGTGTACAGGACTTGTCACCTGACAACACGTGGGCTGCAGTGTACAGGGCTTGTCACCTGACAACACGTGGGCTGCAGTGTACAGGACTTGTCACCTGACAACACGTGGACTGCAGTGTACAGGACTTGTCACCTGACAACACGTGGGCTGCAGTGTACAGGACTTGTCACCTGACAACACGTGGGCTGCAGTGTACAGGACTTGTCACCTGACAACACGTGGGCTGCAGTGTACAGGACTTGTCACCTGACAACACGTGGGCTGCAGTGTACAGGACTTGTCACCTGACAACACGTGGGCTGCAGTGTACAGGACTTGTCACCTGACAACACGTGGGCTGCAGTGTACAGGACTTGTCACCTGACAACACGTGGGCTGCAGTGTACAGGACTTGTCACCTGACAACACGTGGGCTGCAGTGTACAGGACTTGTCACCTGACAACACGTGGGCTGCAGTGTACACGACTTGTCACCTGACAACACGTGGGCTGCAGTGTACAGGACTTGTCACCTGACAACACGTGGGCTGCAGCATTCCTTTATTCAGTATTTTTCTTATCTCTTCTCTCTCAGTCCCTGTGTACCCCTGTTTTATTACCAGCCTAGAAGTTGGCCAGTAATTAAAACAAATTATCACCTGGTCATCTTGTGGTCAGTGGAAGGCATGGTTTTGGAGCAACTGGCCACTGTATCCAACTAACCAGACTAGCTGCTAGAGCTTGCTATTGTTTCAGTGGTTGGGTGAGCTGATGTTTCCTAGCTGTCTGTGTCTTAATAACTTATTGGGGCTGGCACCACAAGATGACATAGTAATGACGCAAGAAGGAAATTGGAATGTTGATATTCATAGTAAAATAAATAAGTAGAAAAATATGACTACTCATGGATTTTCTGCCCTAAAGGCAGAAACTAGGGAGAAAGGTATTTCTGCCACATGGGCAGAAAGTATTTCTGCTGCACGGTTTCTACTGTGATTAATATTAAGCTTAGTTTTTAGTGTTGAATGAAAAAACCTTAATGAATTTATAGAGAATTTAAATAAAATATGTGTTTCGACGAAGAGAATGTGCAGGTGTGTAAACGTGCCCACCTTCCAGCTCCTCCCTCACTGCCCCAGATTTCTTTTGTGTCTTTGGAGTCTTCATGAAGAGGGGGAAGATGCTTCGAAGCCCGAGGATGTCCACAAACTTGTTACAGTTGTCTGCGCCCTCTGACCCTTGCATGGCGTGGTTGAGCACCTTGACACCGCTGTACCGCGACATCTTCTTCTCCCTGTCAATGCAACACACACACGGTGACATGGATGTAAATGGAGTGTGTTCGAATTATGTGCTGCGGTGTCGAACCATGGGCAAGTTTGTTCACTCTATGTTGCTCCAGTTCACTCAGCTGTATGAATGAGTACCCGGCTACAGAAAGTGGTGGATATTTGTTCAAATAATCTTTGCGTATTAATTGCAGCATGGCCGAATGCTTCCCAGAGAAGTCAACATGGTATTCGATTGAAGTAGTGTAAAGCACTTTGAGCAGGCCTAACAACTGGATATTGTGCTGTATAAGAACTTATCTTTAAAAACCAGTGCCAGTTGGCAAAAAGATCATCAGGGTAATCGTGCCACACAAAAACAATGTTTGTAAGAATGCTTTTTTTAAATTTTATTTTGTAGCTCTATTTTTACCAATCTAACATCAACAATCGTCGACCAGAGAAGCGTTATTCAGTCAGGGATTCGTCATTTTGGGTATCATCGCTATCAAGCCACTAACTGCCTCCAAGACCAAGTAAAGGCGCCATTCAAACATTATGATTTCGGGCTGATTTTCTTTTGGGACTGCTTTTCCTAGGTCCATAATGATATCGCGATATCATTACAATAGTCACGACAGTATCAGATTAGTATTACAACAGTAATACAGCTATCGTGATACTATAATAAAACTATCCCCAATACTCACCCCTAGTAAATACTCTCATATTCCCACTATCAGACAGAGCCTATTGTTTCAATATAAATTGTGCTTGTCAAAACAATAACACCCAAAGTACCATCCCAAACTTATTATTTTATCTTTGAAAACTTGTCTGTTCCTTGTTTTTAATACCAGATAATAAGTTAAGGCACACTGCCCCCCAAATTGCTTTAATTCAGTATCCATCTAATTACAGCATGAAAGTATTTGTGGGGCGAATATAAATTAATTAAATCAACTGGCAGCCGCAGCTACATGTGTATGTTTACATGCTGACGTGTGTATGCATGCATGCATGTTGTCTGACCTGAGCATGAGGTTCATGAGCTGGAGGCCTTCCCCTCGGAGGAACCGATCCCTGTTCGCCGGGAGCATCAGGGAGGAACAGAGACAGTCGAAGAGGTTCTCCATCATCTCAATCTCCTCCACACTGCTGGGGTTGTGTCTCTTGTATGCCTACAACACACAGACACACACCATCATCGCAATCTCCTCCAAGTGGCTAGCATTGCATCTCTAGTATGCCCACAACACACGCACGCACGCACGCACGCACACACACACACACACGTAGATAGATACACACACATGCACCATCATCTCAATCTTCTCCACACTACTGGGGTTTTGTTTCTTGTATGCCTACAACACGCACGCACGCACACATGCACGCACACACACGCACCATCATCTCAATCTCCTCCATACTGCTAGGGTTTTGTTTCTTGTATGCCTAGAATTAAACAGAATTAAGCCATAAAACATTACTTACCGCAAGTTGTGACAAAAGCACATCAATGCCTTCTATTTCGCCTATGGTTTGTCGGTTTTCTGAAAAAAAACATTTCATGTTATCTGTATAGCAATAAAATCACACAGCATCCACTAATTTTACATACAATTGTCCTCTGATTCAATGAATATTTTCAGCAATAAATAATACCCACTTTCGTAATTTTTAGAAAAAAAACTATACAATTCCACTGACATCTAACTTGTAAGCATATTGGCAAAATCTTGTTTACATATATCTGACTGTTAGTAATGTTACTGGCAACAGTTTCTTTTACACAATTATACCCTGGACCGATGAACATTCTCAGCATCATACTTTTTATGTTTTCAAAATGTGATGTCTTTTTAATTGTAATGAGACGTGATATTCTCTTGAACCATAATAAATAATACACACCTTCATGATTTTGAAGTAAAATTGATAAAATTTCACTGGCATATAACTTGTTGGCGTCAAATGGCATTTTGGCCTACAACGAATGGAATCACAAACAATATGTAAACATTGCTGCAATCTAATGAACCTGATGAAACAATACTATAACAAGGCTTGGTTTTTAACTCTAAATGTTTTGATGCACTGAAACAAGTTAATAATTATTAAACAAGATACCATGACACACACAGAATAATAATTACATCCAGGATTGATTATATTCGTGAATTTGTCAATATCTTAATTACATAAATCTACACCATCACGAAGAATACGTGTTCTTTTGCACTACTGTAACGACTGAATGTTTTTGGACACCTAAATAATACAAAAAATATATATTTTTCTGTACTGTATGTTTTTGGACATGTATAATATCTATGTGTCCAAATACACAAAGTACATGGTGACTGTATGTTTTTGGACATGTATAATATATATGTGTCCAAATACACAAAGTACATGGTGACTGTATGTTTGGATAAGTATAATATCTATGTGTCCAAATACACAAAGTACATGGTGACTGTATGTTTGGACATGTATAATATCTATGTGTCCAAATACACAAAGTACATGGTGACTGTATGTTTTTGGACATGTATAATATCTGTGTCCAAATACACAGAGTACATGGTGACTGTATGTTTGGACATGTATAATATCTATGTGTCCAAATACACAAAGTACATGGTGACTGTATGTTTGGACATGTATAATATCTATGTGTCCAAATACACAAAGTACATGGTGACTGTATGTTTGGACATGTATAATATCTATGTGGCCAAATACACAAAGTACATGGTGACTGTATGTTTTTGGACATGTATAATATCTATGTGTCCAAATACACAAAGTACATGGTGACTGTATGTTTTTGGACATGTATAATATATATGTGTCCAAATACACAAAGTACATGGTGACTGTATGTTTGGATAAGTATAATATCTATGTGTCCAAATACACAAAGTACATGGTGACTGTATGTTTGGACATGTATAATATCTATGTGTCCAAATACACAAAGTACATGGTGACTGTATGTTTTTGGACATGTAAAATATCTGTGTCCAAATACACAGAGTACATGGTGACTGTATGTTTGGATAAGTATAATATCTATGTGTCCAAATACACAAAGTACATGGTGACTGTATGTTTGGACATGTATAATATCTATGTGTCCAAATACACAAAGTACATGGTGACTGTATGTTTGGACATGTATAATATCTATGTGGCCAAATACACAAAGTACATGGTGACTGTATGTTTTTGGACATGTATAATATCTATGTGTCCAAATACACAAAGTACATGGTGACTGTATGTTTTTGGACATGTATAATATATATGTGTCCAAATACACAAAGTACATGGTGACTGTATGTTTTTGGACATGTATAATATCTATGTGTCCAAATACACAAAGTACATGGTGACTGTATGTTTTTGGACATGTATAATATCTATGTGCACAAATACACAAAGTACATGGTGACTGTATGTTTTTGGACATGTATAATATATATGTGTCCAAATACACAGAAGTACATGGTGACTGTATGTTTTTTGAACTTGTATAATATATATGTATTAAAATGCACAAATTACATAGTGATTGTATGTTTTGGACGTGTATAATATCTATGTGTCTAAATACACAAAGAGTACATGAGGTGATTGTATGTTTTTGGACATGTATAATATATATGTGTCTAAATGCACAGAAATTACATAGTATTTCTGTATGTTTTTGGACGTAGTATAATATCTATGTGTCCAAATACACAAAGTACATGGTGACTGTATGTTTGGACATGTATAATATCTATGTCCAAATACACAAAGTACATGGTGACTGTATGTTTGGACATGTATAATATCTATGTGGCCAAATACACAAAGTACATGGTGACTGTATATTTGGACATGTATAATATCTATGTGGCCAAATACACAAAGTACATGGTGACTGTATGTTTTTGGACATGTATAATATCTATGTGTCCAAATACACAAAGTACATGGTGACTGTATGTTTGGACATGTATAATATCTATGTGTCCAAATACACAAAGTACATGGTGACTGTATGTTTGGACATGTATAATATCTATGTGGCCAAATACACAAAGTACATGGTGACTGTATGTTTTTGGACATGTATAATATCTATGTGTCCAAATACACAAAGTACATGGTGACTGTATGTTTGGACATGTATAATATCTATGTGGCCAAATACACAAAGTACATGGTGACTGTATGTTTTTGGACATGTATAATATCTATGTGGCCAAATACACAAAGTACATGGTGACTGTATGTTTGGACATGTATAATATCTATGT